>SNQJ01S0035832.1:56407-74405 GCA_010110895.2 Picea sitchensis | reverse complement strand
CCCATAATGTTTTTCATGTTTCATTACTGAAGAAATATGTACATGATGCTAATCATATAATTGACTGGTCTGTGATCCAGGTGGAACCGGAGGGAGAATTTCTACTAGAACCCCAATCCATATTAGACAGAAAGGAAACCCCACTCCGGAACCGAACCATTGCACAAGTCAAGGTGCAGTGGAAGCATTTTGGCCTAGATGAGGCTACATGGGAAATGGAGGATGCCATGAGACAGGCATATTCGATTTTGTTTACTTCTGTACATGCAATTCATGTTAGTAGATAAGAACATCGAGGATGATGTTCCTTTTAAGGGGGAGGGAATTGTAACACCCTGTTTCCCCCAGTTTGTAAAAAATAACTGGACTGGCCAAGAACTATGGCAAAGTCATAAATGTGAATATGTGATGTAAATGGACCTTGAGGGAAAGGTCAATGAATGCAAATAACATTATGAATTTTATTGCAGGACTACTGAGAGGGGATGTGCAGAATAAGAGACCATGATGGCGGTGGAAGGCACCTGGAAAGGTGTCGTTAACTTCCACCAAGAATTAATACCATATTTGGACTCCACTAGCCCGAAGAACCAAAATCAGTTTGCTAGACTCGAATTAAATGTCTCGCAGACTGGTAGGTAGATGGCTTAATGAGGGATGGGGAGGTGAACTGCCCATCCGTAGAGCCATCAGGCCTGACCAGCGCAAGGGTAATCGTGCCACACACAACCTCGCAAGAGGATAAGGCGTAAGGTAGAAGCGATTGGGGAGCGGACGCGAGGGGAGAACTTTGGCGATATGCAGAGTGAGTGATAGCAGAGAGGAAGGATTGCAACCTTCACTCCTAGTCACTGGTAGACAGAGACGCAGTCTCACAGCATCGTGGTCTCAGCTCGGGGGTGGCTAGTGGTAAATCCGTTGGGAGTCGCTAAGCCTACGGTTGGGTGGAAACGAGCACCCCTCTCAACAGTTGCTTAACCTTGGTGTCATTTCTGATAAGTGTTTTGCCTCTGGCACCTTGAAATATATGTATTCTGATAATTATGCTCATAAGCTATGAAATTGCGGATGTTTTCATTATAAGAATGTTTGTGTGGTATTTTGATCAGTACTAGTAGTTGTATATGCTTATAACAAAAAAACCACGCATGGCTTATGTTGATAAATGAATTTAATTCTGCATAAGTTGAACCAAGTCATAATTCCAGTCCGTTCTCGGGAAGTTGTTTCCCCTTATCTGTCTCCAGGAATGCCCTGGAATAGATCTCTTCACAGAGCTTCCCTCCTTGGAAAGGTTTACCAAGAACCTGGAAAAAGGACTTGAATGTGCAAGTCTTAACAACCCTGTATGAGGAGGAATGACCCTCTTAAAATCCTGAAGTAGCAGCATAGCGATAAGTATCGATCAACGGACGAGATTCTGTCGGAAGATCCATGGTCATTCACGATCGTTAGATTGACGAAAGAAACAAGGGCGTTACATACCTTTCCCCTTTTCCTCTATCTTCGTGAATAGCAAGGAAATCGGAATCATAGACCCCCAAGGTCCATGAGAACATCTGGACTGTTGATTTTTCCACGCCCATGAAGTAGTGGGAGAGTGTGCGACGTGGGACAGATCTGAGCCATTAGATCTTATCTAGAAAAACCCGACAATCGTTGGATCTGTTAAGAGATGCATGAGGGTTAAGCCCTCTTGAACATGAGGTTGAAAGTCCCAATGAGAGGCGTGGCCATCGGGATATCGGCATTCGTGAAATCGGGAGTCACGATGACATGAGATCGGGAATTTTCATAGTGAAAATCCCAGAATCAATCTGAGTTGTCCATCATAGGAGGACACGTGAGAAATATCAGGAGCCCGTCTGCATTTCGGAGATTGAAGGGACAAGATGTCGGAGTATTTCAGCAGCGGAAACTCTGAAATCGTGAGAAGTGATCAGGACCGTCCATCTTAGGAGGACGCGTGGCGGTAATCGAAACATTCGGGAAAGGTCCCGAAAGGAAAGTCATCCATCGGGAAATCGGGAATCATGTGGACAAGAAGTCCATACACTTCGGAATTGCGAAGTCTGGAATCTCGACAAGTGAAAAGCGTCCATTGTAGGGCAAGCTATCATCACATTGGCATATCGGGATTTGCAAATTGCGAATCCTGAGGATGAGTAAATTTAGGCATTGGAAAGTCTGAAAACTCAACAGGAGATAAGGTTGCAGTCTTGTGAGATAGTGGTCATGTGGGCCAGGATTTTATCCAGGAGGGCTAACACGTAAGGGACCATATCGGTGAATTGGCTCATCGGAGATCAGGGATTCAAGAGAACAGGGAACTCTTGACATCGGGGATCATGAAACCCTGAAACCTGAAAGTATATGCATTTCCCATTGTGGAAAGAGTAGCGGTCATATGAAAAGGCCGTGACAAGGAAAGAAGGACCCATGGATCGGGTTTTGACAGAAATTCCAGCAAGGAATCCAATGAGCCGCTTCGGCTCATGAACTGATTGAACGATCATGTGAGCGGATGTGCTTGGGAGTGTGACTGCATGACTTTCCATATCGGAATTTGGAGATTTGAATGACGAAGAGTCTTGGAGTCGATGCATTTCGAACTCCTGAGTACCGAAACCCCGAAAGGATTCATATCGTTGGATCAGGGGAGGCTTACGGCTGTCGATCTCCCTTTGGAGGGAAACTTTGGAGACCTCGGAAGTTTCAGGTATTTGAATAGAGAAAGGTAGAAGTCGTGTTTCGCGATTCCTCGAATCACGAAAATCCGATAAGCTCTTGGCTGGCTTAAGTGTGTGGACACTGTATAGGGTCATGTAGACAAGACCCCAAGAGAGAAGCTTTCCCCTCTCTAGCCCGTCGGGGTTTGGCATTTCGTTGTTCCAAGATTCGGGGTTTGTAGAATCGACCGACTCGACATTCCGATAGCATTGAGTCACGGAGTGTGAAAAGACGCCATGTTGATTCAGCCTATAGTCGTGAAATACAATCATATGGAGGTGGAAAAAGGAAAGGGCTAGCATGTGCTAAGCCTCATAAGACTTCAGGGATTCTCATTGTTGAGAAATCAACGAAAACGTTTGATTTGCGTAGTGGGTATCTGACACCATTGCGGACTATCCTTTACACCATTACTCTCATGGAAGGGATTACATCTCCCCACATGGATTTGCGGATTCATTTTCAGTATGCGATAGTTGCATGGAACCCAGAGTCTTCAACTAGTGTGAGGGGGTCCTGAAAATCATGAAAAAACAACTTACAAAATGCCAAAACAGTCGGTTGAAGAAATTTGGATATCGGTCCATTTTGGTGTACTTCTTTCTAGAGAGGGTTATTGTCCTATGTCTACAGGTGGAGTGGGGTATACCCTCTCCACAAGATCCACGGATGAAGAGGTGGGTGGATCTTATGGCTCAACACGGTGGTGTTCCCATAATCAAATATGATGATGTTTCATTCCAATGGTTGAGGAATCAACTGCTCATGGTGGAAGAATATGCATATGTCGAGGTAGATATTCTTGGGGATCTAGATCTAGCTCTTCCTGATGCATCCCAGTGGGGGGACATAGGTAAGAAGGGATTTTTTTTGTTTATATAATGTTTTTGATATTTTTTTTGTTTATATAATGTTTTTTGTGTTATTTATCTGATGACTAATCGAGTGCTCTCAACAATGCAGATGTGGGGCCTTATCGTCTGCCAGGATCATCTCCCATCCAGATTTTTGGAGAGAGAGTTGTTGTAGTAGGGGTAACTATCACAGATCTCAAGGCTATAGAACAGAACCTGGAGGGACTAACCATGCATGCCCCTGATGCCACAATTAATGAGCTTCCTAGGCACTATCAATGCCACATGGTGGGCATGTCTACATCTATCGGTCGACTGATCCGTAGAGTAGCACAGGAAGTCGCTTGTTACAAAGAACAACATCCTTGATGATTTTTGTACATGAAGTCACGAGCTTCACTTTTTTGATATTTTGGTCTTCGGACAAAACACTTTTTTGTAAAATTTTATCATTATAAATATAAAGTTCCTGTCGTCTTACTTGTTTTTGTAAAAAGTGTGATTGGATTTATAAATGTATCAAATGTCTATCTAACACATAATTAGCCAATGCATTTGTTAATATAATTAGACATCTAGGAATGTGTTGATATTGAATGTAATCAAAATGTCGTTTCAAGAGGCAAATTCGTAAATATACCCTTAACAAAGTAGGACTTCGGATGGAATAAATGTTACTCAATTGTAGTACTACTAATTGTGAATCAAGTCGTACAATAAGATGACAGATTCCAAGTGAAACGACGTCAGTTAACAAATCGATAACTGCACTGTATTCCACGATATTATTAGTTGCATGACCAAGGCAAACACCATGTAGACTAATCAATTCATCTGTAGGTGCATAGAGTGTCCAAGCAGCAGATGCTAAGTTTTGAGTATGACTAGCACCATCAACAAAGTCGATATAGAGTAACGAAGACACCGACATCTAGAAACCAAGAACAATGCAAGGTAAGCAACTGAAAGGCAAAACCAAAAAAATGAAAAAGCACACAAGAGTATGATACACTAAAAATACACAACACTCATGCAAAAATGATTTAAGCATAGTACTTCTTCAATTAAATCCCATTTATGGGTTCACTCAAAGGAATTCCATCATAATCTACCAGCTCATAAGCTCCTTTCTCCAACACTCATTTCACAATATAAGGACCCTACCACATGGGCTTGAATTTACCGACCCATAGTAAATCACGATCTTGTTCGTAAAGGAGAACCAGATCACCCTTAGAAAATATGTGTGGTTTGACATGCTTGTCATATTGAGCTTTTACATGCTTGTCATATTGAGATTTGACATGCTTTTTCTAAGTTTCAATAACTAAGGCAGCATCACAGCGGGTTTCATCTAATTGCATCAGATACAAAAGACGTTCCTCTTCATCTGAGGTGTTAGGGAGAAGTTCAACAGCTAGTTTCAAAGATGGGATTTCACATTCAATTGGAAAAATTTCTTCAATATACTAATTGGAAAGGTGTGAACCCCGTGGAAAACTTAACGTATTTTTGATAGGCCCATAATGTCGAGAAGAGCATCGTGTTCCAACTTGACTTGTGAATTCCTACCATCCATCGAAGCATAGTAATGAGTACTTTGTTGATTTCTTCAACCTGGCCATTGACCTGTGGATAATAGGGGGTTGAGTTTTCATGTTGAAGACCCAACTTCTCGGTAAGTTCAGACATCATGAAATTGTGAAAATGACTATCGTGATCAGTCATGATGGCTTGAGGGACACCAAACCTAGTAATGATATGATTGAATATGAATAACGCTGCACTTTTCTCAGTATTATCAAATGTAGGCATCGCCTTGGCCCATTTAGTGAAATAATCCACATCCATGATGATGTATCCATGCCCCCCGCCCGAGTGAGGGTTACATGTCATGAAGTCAATTCCCCATTTAGCGAATGGACCAACAGAAAATACAAGGTGAAGAGGAGTAGGGTTATATCGAATCTTATTGTTGTAATTTTGACAAACGTGGCATTTATGGACGACAGTAATGCAATCCTTAAATAATGAAGGCCAGAAATAACCATCTCATAAGATCTTTCGGGAAATGGCATACCCAGACATATGATTGCCACATTCTCCACAGTGACAGTCATTCAAATCTTTCTCAGCTTCATCATAGATGAGACATCGTCAAAATATGGAATCAATACCACAGTGGTAAAGGGTATCTCCAAGGATAATGTATTGACAGGCTTGATATCTAATTCGATGATGATCTGTACCAGAAAGATCAGGCCGGAAAGTTTGGGTTTGGAGATAAATGATAATATCTCCATACCATATGTCATCAGAACTAATCAGAAAGAGAGATTCATCAGGTAAGGAATCCTCTGCCAGAGTTTCTATTTCAGTAGAGGGAAGGTCACATATCAATTCGGCAAAAACCAAATATTTCTTTGATTTTGTGCATTCAAACTCCAAATCAAACTCTTGGAGAATAACTATCCATTTAGAGTACTTTCCCCCCAGCAATTGTCTAGTAAGGATGTGTTGCATGGGGTTTCAATTGGAAATGATTATGGTTCTGCGTAATAAGATGTAGTGACGAAAACGTTGAACAACTTGAACAGTTTCCAAGTCCAGTTTCTCCACATGTAAATATTTGGTTTCGATGGTTGTGAGACTTCGACTCAAATAGTATATAACATTTTCATCGTGTGAATCATCCTCTTGGACTAGAACCATAGAAGCTAAGTATAGGAAATAATCTCGACTATAATCGGGTGGAAACAGAAGTGGTGTACAGGTTAAGTCGATTTTCAAAGCTTTAAATGATTTCTTGGTAGTGTTGTCCCAAACAAAATTGTAACCTTTCTTAAGAAGCTGAGAAAATCTTTTCGTTAATTCAATGTAGTTGGGAATGAATCGACATAAAAAGTTTTCCTTCCCTTGCAAAATTTGGAGTTGGTGAAGTGTGGAAGGAGGCGGTAAATTGAGAATAGCCTCAACCTTCAAGGGGTTTATGCTAATCCCATGTATAGACACGATAAAACCAAGAAGTTGTCCAGACTCCACACAAAAAACACATTTGTGTGGATTCAATAGTATGCGATAATAACGACAACATATGAAAATGGTCCATAGATGTGTCGGGTGATCTTGATGATGCATAGAATGCATTGGTAGATCGTCTAGATAGGGTTGTACAATGTTCTTAATGTCATGAAAAACGTAAGACATAGCACGCTGAAAAGTCACACTAGCATTTTTGAGACCAAAAGGTAGTTTTCGGTATGTGAAGGTTCCCCAAGAGAAAATAAAAGCAATATTATGTTGATCTACAGGAAAAATATTGATTTGATTATAGCCGGAGAAACTGTCCATAAAGGAGAAGATTTCACTCCCAGCACAGTCGTCAACAATCTGGTCAATGAACGGGGTTGGATAGTTGTCTTTAGGACAATATTTGTTTATATCCCTATAATCTACACAAACACAGATTGTGCCTTGTTTCTTAGTAACCAAAACAAGATTAGACACTCAATCAGTCAAAGCCACAGGATAGACAAAGCCATATTTAAGAAGTTTTTCAACTTCAAGCTTAATAGCAACAACGTTACATGGATGTATTGGGCGAAGTCTCTGCCGAATGGGTTTATCATCCAGGTAAGTCTTAATATCATGCACAACAATATCAGGATCAATACTAGACATATCTTCATAACTCCAGGCAAAAACGTCACAAAATTCTTGGAAAGGGGATTTATAACTACGGGCCTCATCAGTAGAACATGAGGAACTGATATGAACATTTTCCATGACTCCGGGTTTAATTGATATGTCAAGAGGGACGGTAGGTAAAATATTACCCAATTTCCCTTCATACAAAACATCATCTGTTGATTCAGGAACATAGGATATAACAACAACGATAGAAGGATTCGAAATCCATTGGTAACTCTCTATGGTCTCAGGTTCTAGGAATAAAATAGAACGATGATGCCCATCGTCCCATGGAGTATCTTCCATAGACATGACTGTCATAATCATCTCATCACTAGGAAATATCACATGAAATGGATCAGGATACATATCACATAGATAAGGAGGAGAAGGAGTTGTCGATTGAATAGATTGATAATCTGATTCTACCGGACTTAAAGGCATTTGGTCACCATATCGGAGACATTCGTTGGGGCTAGGTACTATGCAAGGGTCATAAGACTCAGAGGTTTCACTAACAGAGGATGATATCATGTTAATCGAGGTGACAAAAGGAGGAGGTATATCAGGAAATGGAATGGGGAATGTACCCATTAACGTTGAATCTTTTAAAAGACCGACGCTGACATTCTCATAATTGGGAGGTGTTTTTGAAATAAAAGGCACATTGATAGCACGTGAATCAAAATTAAAGAAGGCCAATTGATAAGCAGTAACCACTTTTCCTTGGTGTGGGAAACATAACACATAGAAAAGAGTAGAAACAACATCGCCCATGGAGTCAATCCAACTACGGCCAATTAGAAGGTTGTAATCAAGAGGTGCATCAAAGACCTCAACCTCAACATTAACTTATTTACCTTCTAACGTAATAGAAAATGAAGGAAGAACACCATTAGGTTTAAATCATGTACCATTAAAAGATTTAAGAGTATTGTGTGACTCGGTAAGGGAAGGAGAGCCAATGGATTTCCAACAAGCAGTGGACATAACGCAAGTCGATTCTTCTTTGTCAATAATGGTTCAACAAATATTCTTATTTTCCAAAACAACTTGTATCTGAAATGCTAATTGAGGAGGAAGCCTTGGAATATGATCTTCCAAGTCAAATATTATCAAATTGGCATCGGTAGGATCAATTCTAAAAATAGCCTTTGATAGGGCCTTCTGTTGAGTAGGACAACTTTGAAGGACTTCGAGAAATGACATCGCAAATGGTTCTTGCGCAAGATCTTCTACAATACTGTAGTTTTGGGCAGCATGTGTGTGAGGATTAAATGAGGAATTTTGAACAACGCCCTTGGGAGGAGGACAAAGAACTGTATCTAGGCCCAGTCGTTTGAGATGAAGAGGATTGTTTGGAGGTGAAGTTGGTGGAGGAGGTTGAACCAATAGAGGTGGTGTATCATCAACTTTCTCCTTCGAAGGAAAATAATCTTTGGCTCGAGTTGCAACTGCAACTTCATTCTTCTTGCAGTGACCAATACACATAAGTACATAATATGTGGTAGAGGGAGAAGGTTGGTCATGAATGACCAATTGGGCTTGTTGTTGAGAAAGAAACGGTTGTGACAAGATGGCAGGTGTAGGAGATGTTCTGGTCCCTTGTAGGAACTTAGCAACCTTGACACGTCGTTGACAATCTTTCATATAATAATCATCACCATAGATAAGGCAAGGATAACGAGGTTTACACTTGTCTTTGTCATTAACAGGTTGTGTTTTGGATTTCTCAGATTGTTGATTATTATTTTTGTCCTCCTTATTCCTACCCTTCCCTTTCTTTTTATTTTGACTTTTACTGGTAGGTGTAGATTGAACCGAATTAACTTTAGAGGTTTTATTGGGGGAAGGAGTTGGATTAGGAGTATTTTGTACATTAGAAGTAGAATACTTTGGATTGGCATGACTGGATTGTTTATACTGAGTCTCAGCATGAAAAGTGTCAATCATGCCATCAACAACATGAGAAGCTATTGGAGATGTTGGGGTAGGATTCGTAGATGGAGGAGGAGCATCAGGGATCAATTCATATAGTGTTCCCGTTTATTAATAAACAAGATCCAGATATTGAGCACGACTATTCATCTGTTCTTCAGTGATGACACCACCCATGGAAACATCACAGGCTATAGGACCAATGAGTGCTTTGGTAAACCACTCATCCAATAATTGATCAGGAAGAGGAACTTTGATTAAACGTCTTCTCCTCCTCCACTCATGAATATGATTGGAAATGTGAGTAGAAGATGATTGTTTAAACGAACTCAAAATTTCAGTTCATGTCTCATATCATATTGGCAATTGGTAATGCGTTAATAATTCCATGGCTAAGGTATTGAAGTCATTAAATAATCCTCGCGGTAACTCAATGTACCATTTTTTTGTCGAACTCGTAAGAGTTCGTTGGAAAAGACGTAATCTTATAGAGTCATCCATCAATGAGTTAGATGAACACCAAAGATGGAATGTCATGATGTGATTATTTGGGTCTTCTCCTGATCGGTCGTCAAACTTAGGAATGTCTTATGGTAATTTGGACAATATGATGGGCCAATGAGGATAATGCAAAATAGGATCATTCAAAATCCTAGAGAGATCCGGTAAATCCAAAGTAGAAATAAAGGGCAACTGTCTATTCACTTAAGGAAACTAATAATTTTGAGGAGGTAATTTTGTAGGTATACCAGTAGAACCATAAGTAGTCTGTAGATAGTTAGATAGTCCTAAAAAATTTGGTGGTGGAGGATTTTGAGTCGAATAGCCAACAGGAGTTGGTTGATTAGGTAAGATTCTTTGGAAAGGAGCATTAGAATGAAAATTTTGACCCCAAGTAGGATTTATAGATCCTGGATACAATTGCCCGAGATGAGGGGGTACAAAAGAATTAACTTGCAGATGTGACCCCCCAGTCAGTTATTGATTACCTTGGAAAGAAAGATTCCAAGTTTGAGATTGTAATCCAGGTATATTTTATCCATAAACTGGGTTATGGCCTCCAACTTGAGGTTGCCCCCTAACTTGAGGTTGCGCTCCAACAAGAATTTGAAAACTAGAAGCGACAATATGACTTGTTCCTCCAAATTGATTGGAGCTACTAAGGCTAGGATGATTATATCCTCCAGGTGAATGTGGAAGAGGAATTTGAGGCCCTTTGGAGAGAACCTAGGCAGGTGTAGGAACAAAATGACTAGCAGCATTATACCCAGGAGGAACAAAAATATTAGACCCTCTGGATGGATTCTAGGCAGGATTAACAATGGAAGTATTTAAATCATTATACCCAGGGGGAAGTGACGGATTTAATATAAGTGGAAGTAGTATTCCAATAGGAGCTTGGGTGATAATTATATTTCCGACAGAAACAGGCATAGATTGTGGGACCATGGTAGAGTTAACAAGTTGGAGAGGAAGAATCGAGTGAGAACCAACCAACAATTGCTTTGAAACTATGACAAAATTATTGGTTGTGCCAGTAAAATGATCTAAAGGTATTGTATAAGTAGTGGAAGTCACAATCATTTGTGATGCCATAGGTTGATTAGAAGCTCTCGATTGTAAATGACTCATTCCTAGTTTATCAAAAATATCTTGTCCCGAAGAAGTTCTTCAAAGAGTACGACTAAGAATAGGAGTGTTAGGATCAATGTTTCCAATAGTGTGAAATGGAGTTCTAAACGACTCACTTTGAAAAAATGGATCATCTACACCAAAATCTGCATGAAGTCCAATATGTATTCCAATATATTCTTCACCAACAACGTCTCCCAATGAATTTATCTAGATTAAATGTGGATATTGTACAACACTCAACAATGGATTTATGGGAAGTATTGACTCCTCCAATGGAGTAGAAATTCCAATCTCAGAGGCTACGTCATTATTGACTGCTCCTTTAGGAGAACCCTCTGGTGATTTAGGAAGCAAAGGAACTTGATCTTCCAAAGGTATCCCTTGCATCCTACGTGAACGATGAGGGTCGATGTTGGCCGCACCAAATAAATAAGGAAACAAATCTATGGCCAACTAGAGAAACAAACAACACTTCACTAATAAAATCTAGAAATCAAACATCCAAACAAACCTTATTATTTCAAAGTCACTAGTTGGTGATGAAATCCAACGTCACAAAATCAAGACAATAAGGGGCTGGGATAAAGCGGGTGGAAAATTTATGTTGATGACCTTCTTAATGGACTTACACCCTGGTGAAAGCTCCCACACATAATCATGGGTATACCCTCCAAGGAGCCTGAGTGAGTTTGGCCAACATCGATTCCGGGTACCATGAATACTTTCCCCTCCATAGTCACCTCGTGTAAAGACCCTAAAGATATAGGCCACTAAGGTTACCAATTACGACAATGATGCCTGGGGAAATAGTCGACAGTTTGATCCACATGCAAAGGTAGGGTATTTAAGCCCGAAATCAACTTGAGAAGGTCCCCACAAGATTTTCTTCTCAGGTAACCCCCAATAATACATGCAATATCTACACTAAGACCAACAAAGCAGGGTGAGTAACTCTATCAGTCTTAATGTGACCTCATGATTGACCCTTGTGTTAGAAGGGCTTCCCAGGACAAAATGTAGCAAATGGATTTGAACTCTCCCTATCACAAGATACTATTGCGTGTTTTGATGATTTGGAGAACGTGTCTTACAACCTATTCCAAAGCGTTATCCTAGCTAATGTTGGTGTAGAGAAGTTCTAGAAAATAAAATTTACTAATAAATTTTAAAATTACGCTATATTTTAAAGGTTGTTGCTTACTCAAAAGGGAAACATAAATGAAATTGATGATGTATGTGACCTTGACCCAATAAAATGCAAGAAGAGATGATTATGTCATCTTATAATTAGATGAAATCTAATTACAGTAGGAAGAAGGTGTCTCTTTTTTGAAATACAAAATCTACGAAACACAATTTCTCAAATTTTGAATGAAAAAGATTCCAAATAATCAAAAACTACAAAATTTTCCAATTTTTTCTTTTTTAACAAAATTTTGAATGCAACAATTTTCTTATAGAAGACTACTAAAAAAGAAGAATGACTTCAGTTCTTTCTTTCTCAAATCAAATCAGAGATGTAATGAAGAAAAGAAAGTGTAATCCAAGAAAATTAACACATTCTAAACACTATTCCCAAATCAAACTCATAATGTAGACAAAAATGAAATGATAAGAAAACATTTTGTCAAATACAAACAAAAGTTGTCTCTCAATCAATTAAAAATCCAGAAAGTAAAAACAATCCAAAATTACAAATAAAACAAGGACTCTTTTTCAAACAAGTACTCGGGACCAAGATCTCGAGATTATATCCTTATGACAAGAAACCAAAAGAAAAACTTGCAAAGTTTACAAAGAAGACTTTCAATTTCCGAAAATCAATCAAATGTAGGCTTAAAATTTATAAAGCAATCATTCACTGGTGTCAAAATTTCACCCCATGAAGTAGAAGAAAAACTGGGTAGATAAAACAAAAAGGCTATCACCCAAAAATTCCTACAGGAATCGTCGCAGGTTGCATAGGAGTACAGTACGACGATCTAGGATCGTCGCAGGCTGTGAATAAGGCACGGTGCGACATCGTCGCACTGGTCTACACCAGTAGAGTGTGACATCAAAGGATCGTCGTAGTCTGTCAATAGGGTACAATGTGACGATCTCTTAACATAAAGAAAATTTGGAAGAAAGACAAATTCTCACTGAACTTTCAGACCCAGAGAGTCAAAATGGATCACCCACAGACTCAGAGGATGAAATTAACCAGAAGAAGGCAGGATAAAAGAAAATAAGAAGCAAAAAAAAAAACAAAGTTCGTATCCCCAGTATGGTCGCCAATTTTGTTATCGAACTAATCAATAAATACGGACATAAACAGATCTCCCTAACTTCCAAAGGAAACTAGAACAAAACAAGACAAAACACACACTTCCTCTTAAACTTCATTGTCATATAAACTAATTTAAAGAGGCATATATGACATACCTTTTTAAACGGCGTTTGATCCTTGCTAGTGTCTTCCTGTTAGCTCCTTCCTTGAGTTTGCGAGATGGTGAACCTATTTCCAAGAAAAACAAACCAACAAAGAGAGAGAATACAAAGATATATATATTCCAATGAAATCTATGTATAAGATCAAGGAGTTATACAATAAAAGTTAAGATACTTTTATAGGGAAGAAGTGAGTTGTTGTATTATATTAAATGGAAAGTGGAGAATACAACCCATGCCTTGATGTTGCAAGATACCCTTTAAATGGATCTTTTCTCCAACACACACACCTTTGCTCCAATCCCTTGAATGAAGAAGATCCACAATCTGTCTTGAAAAACTAAAACAAAGCTCTCAATCATAATCTGTAGTAGAGCTCTCCTTGCCAATCTTAGCCTATTCAACCTTAGCCTTTTCCATAAGAGATCCATCTTTATATAGTGTGAAAGAGAGATGGATGAGGATATTAGGATGATCCCACTAAATCAAAGAAGCGAGTAAGATCCAAACCAATCGGAGGCCACCTCATCTTATAGAATATTTCCTTCAAGAACATTCGTGAATTTTGAATTTTCCTATGATTTAAGCATCGTCTCACCCTATGCACAAGAATCATGTGACGACGTCGCAATCCATTTTTAGGGAAGAGTGTGATTATCATGCATCATCACACCTCATGCATATATCAGGGTGAGACGACCTTCCTTGTTATGGTTTTTGGAAGAGGAAAGAAAACCATTTTTCTCATGGAGAAAGTCTCTTTTAATATTTTCAAGGAACATGAACACATGTTGTCAGTTGATCACTGAGGTGACCAAAATAATGTGTAACAGTTGTGTCCCTGAAGTCTTTGATTGTAAGGAGGTGGTCTATTGGTGCACCAAGAGACATGTTTCAAGCCAAATAATTATTCCACTATTGAACCACTCCTATTTCTTTGTTACCTCAATTTTTTCGCAAGGTGTTGAGATTTCCACAACCAACATTGACCTTCGGAGGAGAAGACTGCAAGGAGTTCCTAAAAAATCATGATAATCAGTTTTGCATGCATGTTCAAGAGCTTGTTTATTCCTCCTGCATGTTGCCGCAGTAGATGAACAACACAAAATTGTATACATGTTTTTTTTCCATGTAACTCCTCTACCTGTATTTATGGCAAATGTGTTCAATGCTTCAATGCAAAGAACTCAGTCCAGTGTCTATGGATAAATATATAGTACCCACTATTTTTTTTATAGATTTACTATTAAAAAATTGTCTTGGAATCTTGATTGTTGCTTCTTTGCTGGATTTAACACCTCTTCTCATTTGCATGGTTCAATAGTCTCATAATTCTTAAATATTGTATTGGCATAGGTAATTTGATAAAATATGGACCATTGAACAATTATATGACAATGCATTATGTCAATCACATGAGGCTTTTATTGAAACATAAATGAATTTCACATAGTTTAAAATCAACATTCAATTCCATTTGTAATGTAGATAGAACATGGCAACACTAGTTCACAATGTTGGAGTTGGGGCCCCGCCCAAGAAGTTTCTTTTTATTGGTTGTCCTTACTCTGGCCTCTATTTTAGCACTTTTACTTTATTAATGAAATTACCAAATTTATGCTTCGCAAATATTTTGAAAAAACAAAATATGTGCTAGTTGAAGTCAAATGGGGCTATGAAATCAGCCACAATATTAAAATTCAAGTTCGTCGTTGTTATACTTATGGTCAAGTTGAAAGTACAATAAGTTTCTTTCTAGATATGAAATTATTAAGCTTTAATGCTAACAACTCATCATGTAGGAAGTTTAAAACTTAAAATAATATTCCAAGGCATTGAACAATGTATCAAAAAACACAATTACTCCCACAGGTTGCAATAAAAACAAATCTTCAACAAAGCATTGGCTGACGCACCCCAGTCGCCTGAAATGACCAATAGCACAATCTACAAAATTGACCTCCCTATTATCGAATCAACAAAGATGAATATTATGGGATCAGAGAATTTTGTTTGTGTGAGAATTGAATTGGAAAAAATTGTTACTTATTCTACTTTTTTTAAGGCCTTATCACAGTAAGAATGCAAACTTATCCTAACCCACTGTTATCTACAAAATCCAAACATCAATAGTGCCTATAAATCAACTATACATAGTTATATCCAAAAATCAAGTTATAGTTTAGATTTACATTTGCTCACACCCTTTTTAATGATACAAGCACAATATAAAACGAGTATGTGGATAAAATATTGGACTAGAAAATGATTATTTTGTAATAATGGGGCTTGTTTGACACCAATTCCTGCTTATGAAAATTTCCCTCCACTTTTCTATTTCCCCACTCTCTTTTATTCCCTTCTTTTCCCTCTTCTATACATAATCGAATTCCCCTTTCTTTTTCCCCTCTACTTTATCTTTCTGGTTACTTAGTCATTTTTTCCGAAAATGTTTGGCTACGCGGGTTGGCGGACTCACGAGTTCACATTTCTTCTCATACTTTTATTTCATGGCTTCGACCGACCGCTTCCCCATTCCATACTTAGCCTCTTTCTCGATCACAGATTCCCGGGAAGGCGAGCTCTAGATTGCACTTCCATTGTTCATTGACCTACAAATAGCACCCGAACCTCCGCGATATACAAATTGACTGTCAGACTCCCACGTCATCCCCTCTTCTGTGTTACACATTTTTCACTCAAAATTTCTGAGCCATACAATTTGACTGTCAGGGCCTCATGTCTCCTAGGGAACCCTTGTCACCCTATTTTGAAGCCCGTCTGACCGTTTTCCATACTTGGCCATTTCTTGGAATCTCTTTTGTGGTTCCTCGAGTTGGCGGGTTCATGAAACACTCACGAGACCATTAGGATGGTAGGTTTTTTGAGAAAACATATTTAAATGATATAAAATATTTTTAGAAAAAGCAAAAAATGAGATAAATAGGGGTAAGAACTCATTTTCACTATCTCATTTGTATTTGGTCAAAAACTTGTCTAAGAGCCCTTTTTTCACCTCATATTTCAGAAGTCAATTGCAAGGACCATAGGCGATCATTCAACGAATGGTTTGCATGAAAACGGTGAGTACCTCGCCTTCTTCCTTTTCAACAGTTTAAAATTCATTTCAATCGGTTAAAAGATGAGTTTTTGGGTGAATTTTTGGGCCGTAGGCGTGCGCTGGGGCCGCCACAGGTGCCCTATATCGGGGCCTATGAAAATCAAGGATTTTCATAGGCGCCCAACGATTTACCTACAAAAACACTACTTTGTAAGTGAAGCCCATTTGCAGCGGCCGAAAACCCAGAAAGAAAATGATGCGTTGGACCAAAATGAATTCTAAAATATGATGACTAAAGGTGCTAACTTTTTTATTTCATCTCCATGTAGGTATTTTGATTGCAAAAATGTTGGAGTGGAGAGAAAGAGATCATGAAGACAATGATGCAATGGATTTGAATGATCCGGGCACCATAAATTCCCTATGACAGTGCGGTTTGTTAAAGTTCTTCAAGATCCAGGGCATGAGAGCCCAACTGAGACTGTTGGAATATCTTGTCCATATGTGGGACGTGGTCAACAAGTATTTCATGTGGGTGTTCATGTGATTTCCTTGGACATCGAATATATTTACTTCTTAACGAGGCTATCCCGTTGTGGGGCGCCAATGACCTTAACAAGAGGTTGAGGTGGTGGTTTTCCAATGAGTGAATACATCATACGCTATTGTGAACCCGAGGTCGAGCGATGCAAGGGTAAAGTGGCTATCAGAGGGGTTTGTGATATGACTCTCAGAACCATACTTTTCACCATTTCATGGATGGCAGGGAGTGCTTCTCTTCACATGGATCTGCAGAGCTACTTTCAGTATTCCATTGAATGCATTGAACCTCATGTGTTCAACTGGTGTGATGGTCTTCTCAGCAGTATGAAGAGACAGTTGACCAAAAGCAAGAATGGGGAACTAAAGAAATTTGGGTACGAATCCATTTTGGTATCTTTCTTCCTAGAAAGAGTCCCTCACCTATGCCTAAAGGTAGAGTGGAATATACTAGCGCCACGATATCCACAGATGAAACGATAGTGTGATCTCATGTCCCGACATGTAGCGGGTCCCATTATTAAGTATAAAGATACATTTTTTGATTGCCTGGAGCCCCAGATCTTGATGATCGATGACTATGCGTATGTTGGGCTAGATTTTCGCAATGACCCTGACTTGATGCTACCAGAGGGTTCTCAGTGGGGGGACCTAGGTAAGAAAAATATTTTGCTTTTATGGCGTTTTTGTAAATGTTTTTAAAATATTAAACACATTTTTTCTTTTTATGTTTTCAATCCAATGACTAATCAAAATATTTGGACCATGCAGATGTAGGGCCATTTCGACCTTCGAGTACATCCCCTATCCAGAGGCAAGGGGAAGCAGCAATAGTAGCAAGATGGGATGCGGAATATTATGAAGAAATCAAGCAAAATATAGAGGGTTTGACTGCGGGCATCCCAGATATGTCGATTGGCGAGGTCCCGAGGTGTTTCCAACACAATATCATAGGCGTGGTTGGTCCACGCCTATGATATTGTGTTATCATAGGCGTGGTTGGTCGTGTTCTCCGTAGGGTAGCACGAGCAGTATTGTGTTACCATGAGCAGCATCCATGATGCCATTTTTTAGAAGCTATGAGCTTCATATTTTGATATTTTGGTCTTCGGACAAAAAA
>SNQJ01S0035832.1:36108-55066 GCA_010110895.2 Picea sitchensis | reverse complement strand
CTGCAGCACATTTTAGTTTTATTTGTCTTGTCTCGCAAACAGGTGCCCTGATCAGTGGAATATCTTCTTTGACTATCTCTATTGGTAGTAATCTGTGAAGGGAAGCCTATCCTTAGTCTTTGAAGTCTTAAACCTTGATCCTTCTCCTTCAGAACCCCATATTACTAGGGACATCTCCCTTGGGATTAGCCACCCTAAATAGAAAGAGCTTCCCATCGAGGTGACAGTGGGTGGGGAAGCTCCTGTTACGCCAGTTTGAAGCCCTGACTCAAGCTACCTAGACCTTTCCTACAAACTGTGCGATAATAGGACAACTTTGAAGGACTTCGAGGGATGACATCACGGACGGTGCTTGTGTCATATCCTTTACAATACTGTAGTTTTAGGCAGCACACGCATGAGGATTGAAAGCAGACTTTTGAACCACTCCCTTGGGAGAAGGGAGAAGAACTGTATCGGGGTTTGATCATTCGAGATGAAGAGGACCGTTAGAAGGTGGAGCTGAGGGATATTGTTGAACAAACGAAGGTGGTATATCGTCAACTTTCTCCTTGGAGGAAGAGTAATCTTTGGCACAAGTGGTAAGTGTGATGTCATTCTTCTTCGAATAACCATTACACATAAGTATGTAGGAGGTAGTGGAGGAATAAGGTTGATCATGGATGACCAATTGAGATTGTTGTTGAGAAGGGAAGGGTTGAGACAAGACGGCAAGTGTAGGAGGTTTTGGGGTCCCTTGAAGGAACTTCATGACCTCAGCACGTCTCGGACAGTCCTTCATGTAGTGATCATCACCACAGATAAGGCAAGGATAGTGAGGTTTGTGTTTGTCCTTATCATTAGCAGGTTGTGACTTGGTCTTGTCAGATTGTGGGTTGTTATTTTTATCCTCCTTATTCCTACCCTTCCCTTTTTTAGATTTATTCTTACCGGTAGGAATCAATTGAACAGGGTTTACTTCTGAAGTTTTACCGGTGGGAGGAATGGGTGTCGGAGCAGTTTGAACATTAGAAGCATGGGATTTGGGATTGGTGTGAGAGGCTTGCGCAGATTAAGGTTGAGCATGGAAAGTACCTATAACACCATCGGCATCATGAGAAGTTGTTGAGGTTGTTGAGGTGGTCGTGGTAGAAGGACAAGGTGCGTCAGGGAGTAGATCGTAAAGAGTATCTATTTGTGAATAAACGAGATCGAGGAATTGGGCACGACTAATCGCATGTTCTTCTATGAAAACTCCACCCATGGAAATGTATTTAGATATGTCATTCATGAAGGATTTCATGAACCATTCTTCCAATAACTGATCGGGAAGATCGATTTTGATTAAATGTTGTTTTCGTCTCCACCCATGAATGTGATCAGAGATATGAGTGGCTTTATTTTTCTTGAAAGAACTCAAAATATTGGTTCCCGTTTCATAACGGATTGGCAACTGGTAGTGAGTGAGGAAATCCATGGATAGGGTATTAAAGTTGGCGAAGAAGCCTTGTGGTAATTCTATATACCACTTTGCGGCTGAACCTGTGAGAGTTTGTTGAAAAAGACGTAACTGAATGGAGTCATCCATCAAAGAGTTGGATGAACACTAAAGGTGGAAAGTCATTACATGATTGTTAGGATCCTCTCTCGGTTTACCATCGAACTTAGGAATGTCTGATGGTAATTTGGCCAGTATGACAAACCAATGAGGAGAGTGATGGATAGGGTCATTCAAAATCATAGACAAGTCGGGTAGATCCAAAGTGGCTAAGAAGGGTAACTGTATGTTCACATGAGGGTACTGGTGAATTTGGGGAGGAAGTCCCATCGGTATACCAGTAGGACCATAAGCAGTTTTCATATGATGCGAAGATCCTGGCAGATTCATTTATGGGTGTGGAGGCAGGTAGCCCGTGGGGTTGTACTGATTAGGGATTTTCCCTTGAAAAGGGACACTAGATTGAACGTTCGAACCCCAAATGGAATTGGAAGTCCCGGGGTAGGGTTGGCTTGTACTAGGGAGTATAAAAGAGCTGACTTGAGGCTGTTGCCCCCCAGTCGATTGAGTGTTACCCTGGGTAATAAAATTCCAATAGTGGGCCAAAGTTGTCGGTATGTTCTATCCATAGGGTGTGGTGGGTGGTTGTTGTCCTCCAATCGGAGGTTGTGTTCCAATTGAGGTTTGACCTCCAAACGGGGGTTGAGATTGGCCTCCAGGGTTGAATTGTCTGCCAACAGGAATATGATAATTAGGTGTGAAAGACTGAGTAATGCCACTAGGGCCGGATCCATTGGTGAAAGGTGGATAAGACCCTCCGAAGGGGGGTTGGGGAAGTGTTGGAATGAAACCGGTAACAGGATTGTGCCTGGGAGGAGAAAAAACTCCAGATGCTCCCGATGGAACCTGAGTAGGGATAGGGACAGAAGCATTCAACGCATTATACCCAGGAGGAAGCAATGGGGAAGGTCTAGGTGAAAGTGGTGTACCAATGGGATCTTGGCTAGTCACCGTAGTCCAGGTGGGAATAGTCATAGCGTTTGGGACCATTGTAAAGTGGGCCATCTGAAGGGGGATGATCGAGTCAGGATCAACTAACGGGATGTCTAAACTAGCGAACAGATAGGTAGTTGTAATGGGAGAATGATCTAGGGGTATCGTGTCCTCAGCAGACGTTTTGGGTGACTCGGGTACGACAAGTATATCAACACTTGACCCATCTTCGAAAATATCTTGTCTAGATATGTCAATAGTCCAAAATGGATCTTGGCCTTCAGGACCTGCGAAAGGTTCGGTTGGTAGTCCAGAATTTTGAACAACAAGATCTCCGGATGAATTTAGCCGAAGAATATGTCTCTCAGAACCATGAGGAAGTCGAAAAGACTCTAGAGAGGAAGAAATTTGGAAATTGTCTAGAGAGTCAGTTCTTTCCACTCGTGGAGTGGCAGTGTCTTGGACTTCACACTGTTGAGAAGAGCCCTCCGGTGGATTAGTAGGCAAGGGTTGAGAACTTTCTGGATCTTCCGGAGGTAGGCCTTTCATTCTATGTGAACGACATGGAGGGTCAATATTGCCCGAACCAAAAACTTTGCGAAAAAAATCTACGGCCAACTATGAAAACAAATAGAACTCACTAATAAAATCTAGATTTCAAACCAGGAAAACAAACCTTTTTGTTTCAAAGTCACTAGTTGTTGATGAAATCCAACATCGCGAGACCGAAAGAAGAAGGGGTTGGGCTAGGGTGGAAAAGTTACATTGACGACCTGCTTAACGGACTTACACCTTGGTGCAAGCTCCCACACATAACCGTGGGTATACCCTCCAAGGAGCCCGAGTGAGTTTGGCCAACGTCGATTCTAGGTACCGTGGAGACTTGCCCCTCCATAGTCACCTTGTGTAAGACCCTAATAATATAGGCCACTAAAGTTACCACAAAAAACAGTGATGCCTGGGGAAACAGTCGACAGTCTGATCCACACGCAAGGGCAGGGTATCGAGCCCGAAATCAACTTGAGAGACTTCCACTCATCATTGTGGGTATACCTTCAAGCGACCCCCATAATATGTGAAATCTATACACTGAGACCAACAAAGCAGGGTGAGTAACTCTTCCAATCTCAATGTGAACTCAGGTTTGACCCTTGTGTGAGAAGGGCTTCCCAGGACAAAATGTTGCAAATGGATTTGAACACTCCCTATCACAAGATACTATTGTGTTTTGGGATTTGGAGAGTGTGTCTCACTGCCTATTCCAAATCTCTAGCCTAGCTAATGTTGGTGTAAAAGAGCCCTAGAAAATATAAGTTAATGCTTGAATTTTAAATTTCGCAATGTTTAATAGAGGTTGTTGCTACTCAAGAGATGGATGGGAATGAAACCAATGTTATGTAAGACTTCGACCCAATAACGTGCAAATAGAAATGAATGATGCAAATTTTCGTTCGATGAATTCTATCTACAGTAGGGAGAAAGTATTTTTCTAGAACAATGTGAACTACAACGTACAATTCCTTTTCTTTGAATGTAATACCAAACAATCATCAACAATGTAATTTCACTATTCATTCTCTTTCAATTTTTTGAATGCCAATATTTTCTGTATAAATGATCACCTAAAAGACTAAAAGACTTTAATTTTTTCCTTTCAAAAAACCAAAATAGGGATGGAACTAAGAAAGGATAAGCAATTAACGAAAACAAAAAACTCAACAAGCACCCAAATTGATCTTTCAATGAAGATAAAAAAAAAAATGACAAGAAAATGTTTCTTCAAATGTGAATAAAAAATGGTCTTCTGATCATTAAGAAATCTAGAATGTGTAACCAACCTAAAACTTCAAATCCAATCAAAAAAATTTAATCGAGCAAGTACTTGGACACAAATCTGGAGATTATATCCTTGTCAATAAAAATCAAAAACAAAAATTTGAAAAAGATCAAAAGAGAGGTGTTCGATCTCCGAAACCAATCAAGAGAAAGCTTAAACAGTCAGAAAAAGTCAAGAACTGGCATTAAAAATCCTTTCCCAGTTGACTAAAGAAAAATTGGGCATCAACAGAGGCCAAAACCCAACCCAAAAAATTTCTCAAACACCGTCGCAGGCTGGCAGTATAACACAGTGTGGAAATGAATAGTTTCAGCAGGCCAGAAATAGACAGGGTGTTGAAATCCTGCACTGAAATAAACCACCAGGGTGCGGAAATCAAAGGTTTATGCAGGCTATCTATAAAGTGTAGTGCAGAAGTGTTTTAAAAAACAAGAAATTTGGAAAAAAGGGCAGAGCATCTAGGTGGACTTCCAAACCCAAAGAGTCTGAATGGATCTCCCACAGACTCAGAGACTAATTTCAAGTGAGAAGAATAGGTCAAAAGAAAATGGCCAACAAAAAACCACAATGAAGTTGTTCTTCCCCAGTGGAGTCGCCAATTTTGTTAATGGGTAAATTAGTAAATGCGGACATGAACTAATCCCCCTAAATCCACCTGAATCTAGAACAAAACGAGACGGAACAAGACACTTTCCCTAAGTTGTGATCATTAAGTTTACTACCAAAGGACGAATAGATAACATACCTTATGAATCGCTTCCTTATATCTTTGTTGTCCCTACTTCACTCCAGTGCTCTTGTGGAATCAAATCTGCGATAACACAAACTAACCAACGTGAAAGCAACAATAGTAGAATTCAATGACAACCTAAACATGTGATCAAGGAGTTATTTAATAAAATACTAATCATTTTATGAGAAAGAGACGTGCCACCATATTATATTAATGAAAAGTATAAGATACAACCGAATTGCCTTGATGTTGCAAGTTCCCTTTTAGTGGTCCTTCGTTCCAGCACACACATACACTTGCTCCGGAATTTGCATGAAGATAATCCACAAAATCTTGATGGGAAAATGGTGGCCTCAAGCATCACTAGAAACGGGATTCTTCACACAGTCTTCAGCCTATTCTTTCATCAATTTTCTGCTTAATCTTGCTTAAACTTTTCCATGAGAAGCCCATGATTATATAGGAGAAGGTGAAGTGGTTAAAGGGATGAGGATGATCCCACCAAATCAGAGAAACTAGTAGGATCACAACCATACAGACACCACATCACATTCTAGAAGATTCCCCTTCTAGAAACTTTGTGAAACCTCTTTCCTCTTTTAGCTTTGGAATGTTATCACACCCTACCTATATAGAAGCCTACGAAAATATCGCGGGCCAGCTATAGAGCAGCCTGCGGAAATCATAGATTTCCGCACTGTGTAATATATGCAGCCTGCAGACCCTTTCTAAAAAGAGTCTTGTAGAGGAGGAAAGAAGTTGTTTTTCTCAGGAAAAAGTCATGTTGGGAACCTGAACACATGTTTGTGAAATCATCATTAGGGTGACCAAAATAATGTGTAACAATCCATTTGCAATTTTTCCATCAAAATTTTACGCTCTTCTGCACTTAGATCAGAAATAATGTTATCGAGCTTCCTCATTTTGTGGCCTTGCATGACACACACTAACCAATACATATTAGTTAAACTTACATATAGTTCAACCATATTAATTTTGTATAGAATTTACAGAGAACCTGCCCTTTTTGTTTTTCTGAATGTGTCACCATTGTGTGGACCAGAACTTTTCTTATTTGAACTCTTCCCACTCATATTTTTATCAATATACAACTTGTACCATTCAATAAAGAAATTATTAAATATATTTTATAAATAAATCACATAATTTTCAGCGAAAAAAATCGATGTAACCTGTGCGCTTTTTATATACAAAGCACCGGTGTGTTTATTACATAAAACACACCGGTGCGTTCCATACAACAACACACACCGAATAGTTAAATTTCTTTTTTTTAATATTGTGAATTACAACAATGCGATATATATAGAAGACATCATAGTGACTACAATAGAAAACAAAAACATAGAAAAAAAAAACAATAGAAAATTACACAATAATGAAAAGAAAAATTAAAACAATTATGTGACAGCATTTTCTGTGTTGTTTAGATGAGAACATCGGCGATATTTTTTGTATGCACCATATTTTATTTGTTTTTAATTTAAATCCGGTTTAATCGGTGCGTTCCTTATACATAAACGCATCGGTTTGTTTTTGTCAAAGAGGTGCACCAGAAAAGAAGAACATCTAAAAAAAAATATGTCAAATCGGAAACCATTAAAAAAAATAAAAATAAAAAGACAGAGGGTCGAATGCGTTTTGGATCCGATGCAATAAGTGGTCCCTTTTCATCACATGCCAAACATATATATATGTATATAAAAAATCCCATTAGATCTAAAATACCTAAAATGAAAAGCCCTAATTCTGAAGTAATAGAGGGAGTTAAACCCTAGGGTGAAATTTTGCATTCATGTAAGGAAAAAAACACAAGGGTTTAAGGTAAGTATGAATTTTTTATTTTAGTCTTTTCTGAATGTAGGGTTTTGAGTGAATCACCATACCCTTCAAATCCTGATTTTATGAATATTTATGTTGTTCCAAAGTATTCTTCTAATCCACAGTAATCCCTTGTATGTCTCTCTTCCAAATATGTCTTCTATAAATTTTGGAAAAATAATGAAAATATTGAATACCTTCTTAATATTAAAAAAACTTTATGAAAAGGGTTTAGAGTGAATCACAATACCCTTCCAATTCTCATATTTTGAATAATATTGTGGTTCCAAAGTATTTTTCTCCTCCACAATGTTCCTATGTATGTCTCTCTTGCAAGTCTCTCCCCTACAAAAATTTGACACATCGGCGACATATAATTGTTTTTTATTAACAAAATCTAGAAACACAACGTGGTTGATTTTTCAACGCACCGGTTCTTATTGTTAATATGTGCACCAATGTTATTGTGGTTTATAAGTGCACTTGAATGATTTTAAATTTATTTGAAATTTTATTTGCACATAAAATAGTATATTCATCTCAAATTATCTTTTAGGATGAGTTCACATGACTTGCAATACTTTAGTATACATTTTACGTTTTATGTCGCTTTATTCTTAAAAAATGGTTTCAAAAATATATTCAAACTCGGATTGTGGTATGTTCCTCGATATTTATCTCAGATATGTACAGGAAAATTTATTGCTAATTTTTCTGAAATGCAGGGAGAAAATCTTATTATATGATTAAATGGAAAATTCTTCAAATTCCAACTCATTCCATATGGTTAAAAGTCGATCGTGAAGTTCTCCCTTTCAATCTCCAGTAAGTTTAACTTATTTTATTTATGTTTCGATTATCTCATTGAATTGTTTTTTATCCATGTCAATATGAGTAAAAATGTATCCAAATTTGCAGGATCCTGATTCAGAATCAAGTTTAGATGCAGAAAATATTCCAGTACCGATTCAAAAACATCGGAAGGTCTTATCAAGAGAAACATACTACAAGAAGTTGGTAGATGAAAATGGGCAGCCGCTTTGCCCTTCCAATTTTTACATTCCATCTTCCATCTGTAATCCTTGGTTGGCCATGGTAACAATTGTTTGGTATAATGTGATTTGAACAAACAAATTATTGCATTGTGCTTACTAATATCATTGATGTACTAATGTTCAATATTTTTGAAATTAGGATTCTTCTGATGATGAGCGACCTGCCTACCTACCATCTTTTGTTTCACCCCACAAAAATGTCAACCCAAGAGAAGGTTGCAATGAGAGCACAAATAAGAGAGGAAGCATACCAAGAATGGTTGAATCAACCACCTCTTCAATTCCCACTACGTCTAGATTCACCAATCATAAATGAATACACCAATAGTAGTTATTCATAAGTTGGCAATGGAGACAATCAAAAAGAGTTTGGTATGGATGATTACTTACGGGATATCGCTACCATGGATACAATCTAGTTAGACGCATTCCAAAATGATGAGCTAGGGGATTATGCTCATATCAATGATACCATTTTCGAAATCCTAAAATCTGCTTCCACCGCCCCTCTCTTTGGACCTCGTTCTCGGTCAAAGTATACCCAACTTGGGACAACAATGTTACTTTACAACGTGAAATCAAAGTTTTCCATGTCAAACGCATGTTTCTCGGCAATATTGAGGTAATTGACCAACGAGTGCATTATATTTATTTTGCGAAATATTGTCACAATACAATCAACATTAGAAATGGTTTATTTTATAAATGTTAAATGACCTTGTACATTAATTATATTTCCCACTAACTACAGGATATTCAAAGATAAGGCTCTTCCTAGTGATAATGATTTCCCGGTAGCTACGAAGAGGCAAAGTAGTTGTTGAAAATGTTGGGTGTTGAATATATATCATATCATAAATGTCTGAATGATTGTATTCTATATAGAGGACAATATGAAGACAAATATTTATGTTTGAAATGTGGGCATGACAGGTACCATGAATCAAATAAAAATGGTAAATTGCATGGTCCTCATCATAATATATTGAGGCACATGCCTATAATCGCAAGCATTCAAAGGCACTTTTGTTGCAAGGAATTAGCTATGTTGCAGGGATGGCATGTCTCACACAGAAGTGAGTCAAGAGTTATGTGAATCCCAACAGATTTAATAGCCATGAATCATATAGAGAATACATGGCCAAAAAAATTCAAGGATGAAGTACAAAGTCTACGACTCAGCATAACAATGGATGGCATGAACCCATATTCCCTCAAAAACACCAACTATTATGTTTGGCCTATAGTAGTGATCAATAACAATATCCCCCCATGGTTTTCCATGAAGAATGAACATTGTATTTTGGCTCTTATAGTCCCTGGTAGAAGACAAATGAAGAATATGGATGTCTACCTAAAACCATTGGTAGATGAATTGAAGGAATTATGGGAAGGGATACATGTATATGATGTATCAAGAGCCATTGCAACAGAGAGGAATTTTACGTTGTATGGCATATGTTCTTACACCACACATGATTATCTGGGATTAGGAGTTTTCTCTAGTAATTAACATGTTTATTGATTTGTTTATATATGTAACAATATTTATTTACATATTTTATTCACTGTGATTGACATTCTATTCTTAAACGCTAACGTGTTATGTATACAATAATTTCATAGGTCTTGTAACTAAAGGCTATCATGGATGTAAATGTTGTGGACCTTCTTTGAAGGCTAGTTGGTCCAACCACCTACGAAATCCAGTGTACGATTTCTTGAGGGTATTCCTCCCAGAAGAACACCCTTATAGAAGAGAAACATTCGCTTTCAATGGTAAACCAGAGAGAACCCAAATGCCTGCAATAATGACACCAACATAATGGATTATATCATATGAGAGAGAGAAGGAGAAGGAGATTACAGAAATGTTTGATTCAAATGGGGAGCCTATGCTCAATGATCTAGAATTCTTTGACACCTATGTTGAGAAATTTCCCATTTGGATGAAAAGGAAATCTATATTTTATGATCTCCCCTATTGGGAGCATCTTAAGATTTCCCACTTACTATATCCCATGCATATATTTAAAAAAAAATCATCTTCTTTATGGAGGCACATATCATCGAAAGAAATTGATACATTGGTTGTGAGGAGAGATCTTATTTCTTCAAAAACTAAAAAGAAACATTGGCCAAAAAAAGAAAGTAGTGGAGAGGTTGGTCCCTCTTGGTCTTTCAAAGAAGCTGATGTCTGATGGATTTTGAAGAAAGAAGATCTTTCTTTGGAAAAGGAAGTCATATTGGGTGTGAAGGTGCCTTCTTTATATGGATATTCCCTACGACGTTGCTTCACTTTGAATCAACACCATTTGTTGGGTTTGAAATAACATGATCATTTGAACCTTCTAAAGGTATGACGTATGTCAAAAATATGATTTATTGTTTGTACTTTTTATATTTATGCCATGGGATAAAACAAAATTAATTTTTTATGTGTTTACTTTTTTGTGTCATTATCCTTTGCTCGTGCGTGGGTGTGAACCATGACTTCCCCCATGACCTAAGGTGTGCCATATCTAATTTATCTGCATTTGTACGTTGGATCACATCAAAGGAGGTTCATATTGCTAGCAGTCCACGGTGGAATCAATAGATAGTTGAGATTGTTTGTATGTTTGAAAAGGAACTACCATCGAGTTTCATGGACTTGCAAGTTCATCTTCTAATTCACCCAGTAGATGAGGTTGAATTAGTCGGGCTGGTCTCCTGTCATTGGATGTTTTTTTTAGAGAGGTACATGAATAAATTGAAAGCATTTGTTCGTCAAAGGGAAAAACTGGAGGGGTCTATGGAAGAGGGCTACATATCATATGAGTCTTTTTATTATTCTAGTGAGTAGATCAAGCATATTGACAACACAGTAGGTGTAGTGATTTGGGAAAACAAAAGGGACGAAGACATAAGAGAAGGGGAGCTTATCCAAACGAATGGAAAAAGGTGCTTGATAAATATTAAGTGACTTATCATTTTTCAAATTTCTACACAGTAACTATTCACACTAAACTTCATAATGTATATTTCCATGATCTCATATGTACTATATGTTGGGTTGATTTCATGAATACATGAATTTGTAAATTGATGCCATCAATAAATTCATTCTTTACAATTCGAAGGCAACACGGCCATGGGTCGCATTGTACAAACAGAAAAGGAGGAAATGGGAAAGTGACAGGAAAGAATTCAGACAGTTGAATGGTAGAAGCATGCCTTATCCTAATCATTTAAAATAAAATATGCCATTGATATGCCCTAACAGTTGGGTTGTTGACCAAGTCAGAGAGAAATATAGTGCATCAAGTCGTTACCCTTCTGAAAAAGAGGATGCACTAAACATAGGGATTGGTTGCAGAAACTCGGTAATAATATTTTTGTGTACATAATTTTTAACTTTGTAATGCACATTTGAGTTGTAAGTACATCTATATTATTTTATATTTTAATGATTGGGTTTTAAGAAACATATTGACACTCTGATTTGTTCATTTTTTTAAAGGTGCATTTGTTCCCAATTATGTGGGCATATGGACATCATTTTTGCATAGAGGATACCAATGATGGACACATGACACAATACTATGGAGTGGAAGTTGAGTTCAACCAATCTAGTCGTGCTAGCCACCATGATCAAAACACCACATAGAGGAAATTAGGTTACGTCAGAAAGATACAAGAGATCATTCGAGTGGAATTCTCTTCTTTCCAATGTATTATTTTTAGATGAAAAAGGTGGGACACCTTTGATCAGAATAATGTAAAGGAAGATCATGATAGTAATATGATATGTATCAACTCTAAAAATATGTGGAATGAAGATAAGGATCCTTATGTTTTCCCAAAACAATGCAACCAAGTGTTTTTTTACCCAGATGTGTTGGATAGGGATTGGTGGTTTGTATTAAGACATGACCCTAGATCAAANATGATATGTATCAACTCTAAAAATATGTGGAATGAAGATAAGGATCCTTATGTTTTCCCAAAACAATGCAACCAAGTGTTTTTTTACCCAGATGTGTTGGATAGGGATTGGTGGTTTGTATTAAGACATGACCCTAGATCAAAACATATTTTTGAGAACAACAGTGTTATCATGCCAAGCGAGGAAGATAATGAGGGTGATGAAAACAGAGAGTGATATGTACATGTTTTATTTCATCTTTAATACTATTGTTGTATCTTTTTGTTATATTCTTTATTTTGCTAATTATATTGTTTTTTATTCATCTTCTGACAAAGGAAATGTTAAGTTAATTATAACAAATCTTTGAACAATTTTAGTTGGTTAACAGTCAGTTTGATGCATAATGTGTTTGTCTTTCAAATTATTTGTGATTACATGGAATGCTTGTTATTTGAAAATATGTATATGTCATTGCATATATTTAAAAATGTTTCATCTTCTTTAGGTATTTCCAATTGTGAAATCCTGAAAAATGTTAAATGTCCAGTTGAACTTTTAATGGGATATGAAATTCTACTTTTTGTGTTGATTTAATTAGATGTAATGATATGGTTGATATGAATGTTTAATAGTACAACATGTTTTAGGATATGTTAACATGATGATTCAAAAATTGAGTTTATGTTCATTTATTTTCTAGATGTAAAAGTAAGATTAACAAAAAATGTGGTTTATAATTAAAAAATTAAATTTATGACATGATTTTGTGATAATTTGGTTTTTAACTAATGTAGTATTTGTTAGTTTACATAATTTTATCATTTCTTTTGAAAATATTTATAAAATTATGCCCCCAATGTTGAGTAAAACCACAATTAGTCAAATCAGAAGTTAGTGAGCAGGGGCGTGAGGAGCACGACCTAACGCGTGCACAGTGCAGCGAGTAGGGGTTGCCCAGCCATGGACGCTGGTGGGGGTGCCATCCCCACCCCTTCCCATTTGCCATAATTTGATGCCTTCAGGAAGCTCGTAGCCTAAGCCTCCAAGAGACCGCCGTCAGCAACACAACAGAAATTCATAAAGAAATTGGAATGCATCCCGAGCGTTGAACTGCCTCTAGAAGAAACTTGCAGAACAACAATCAATCTAGTAGACAGAGAACTTATCGGGCAATTCACCGGGCTCTGGCCCTCTCCCAAATCCGTCGAAGCTTGGGTGCAGAGGAATTGGATCCCGCTCATCTCAGAAGGAATAAAGAGTTATTTTGTAGGGAAAGCATACTTTGTATTCGTCTTCGAAAACCCTGAAGACAAAAACCTCATTTTCAGAAACGGCCCATACTTCATGGGGCCACAAGGGTTATATCTGAACAAATGGACCCCAGACTTCGACCCAGCCCAGGATGTGCCCTCTGTCATCCTAGTGTGGGTTCGTCTACCTCATCTCCCTTTGAACTGCTGGAATCAAAAATCATTGCATGCAATCGGAAATACGCTCGGAAGGTACATAGATCAAGTAGCGAGAAAAGACCAGTACTCATGCGCATGGATTTGTGTGGAGGTCGATCTGGAAGTGGGATTACCAGAGGCAATCAAACTTACTGTTGCAGATTGGATGCATATTCAGGAGCTAGATTATGATCAGCTACCCTTCAAATGTCGGCACTGCCACGACTATGGCCACTTCGCAAGGCACTGCAAAAAAAAGAATGCAGAGGAGAGTGAGAACGCGAAAGCAAATCAGTGGATCGCAGTCCAGAAAATAGGGACAGCAAAATCCAGAAGCAAAGGAACAATGAAGAATGGAAACCTCGGGCAACTAGAGCAAGAGAAAACCGACGGGAGCTTCAATCCCACGCCACAATCAGGACCTCAAAAAGAAAATCCCAACAAAGACACAGAAGAACCAGAAACAACCATGGACAGTAGGGAACAACCAAGTTCCCCCCCAAATGGGAAAGACACAGGGGAACAAGGGAAAATGGAAGGAGCCCTGGAAGTAGTCCCCTCTCCCTCATATGCTGACATAGCCAGAAAGAAAGTACTAGAACCATCAAGCTCCTCGGAGGATGAGATCCTAGAAAGGCCAGCCAAAAGAGCAGGAAGGAAGTCTCGCAAAGAAGCAAGGGAGGAAGAGGCAGAAAGAAAAAATACCCAATGAAGCCAACCTACCATAGAAATTTCAATCAGCAGAAACACAAGAATAAGGTCTCTAAAAGGAGGAGGCCCAACCACCCCCAACAGTAAGTAATGAAAATTGTCTCTTGGAACTGTAGAGGTCTGGGGAATTCGACGAAAAATTGAAGCGGTCAAGGATCTAATGAAAGTGGAACCAGCAGACATTCTCATGCTCCAAGAGACAAAAATCGAAGGGGAATCCCTTCTAGAGATTAGCAAAAACAAATGGCAGAAAAACACAGGGAAAGAAATCAACGCAAGGGGCTCCTCCGGAGGCATAGAAACATTGTGGAAGGAAGAATAGTTCAACCTCGTCAACTCCTACAGCACTCAGCATTGGATATTTATAGAGCTGAAGCACATAGAAAGTAAGTTAACCATTGCATTATTCAATTTATATGTATCGACCTTGCATTCTAAAAAGAAATATTGTTGGAAAACTTTAAATGAGTTTCTAGAACAAAATTCCCCAAAAAACATAATCATTGTTGGAGACCTTAACCTAGTCATGAATGGAAAAGAAAAGAGGGGAGGAAAGACCAGCAAGGACCAAATGATTTATGTAGTAGAAGACATGATACAATAGTGGGACCTAATGGATTTTAAACCACACAAAGGGCTATACACCTAGACCAATAATAGGACAGGGGAAGAACACATTTTTGCCAGATTGGATAGGTTTCTGGTCCAAAGCACTTTTCTACTGGAAAGGAAGCTAATCTCCACAGTCATCCTCCCCAAGCTTACCTCGGACCACAAACCCATCCTGCCTTTGCTAGAGGAAGAAGAAAAACTAGGCCCAATCCCGTTCAGATTCAGCCCATTGTGGAAAATAAAGAGTGGCTTTGCAGAGACGGCCTGACTGGCATGGTCTACCTCAGTTACTGGCTCTCCCAACTTTGTCTGAGAACAAAAATTAAAAATAACAAAAAAATCCCTCAAGGAATAGAGAAAACTCCCAGAAAGCAATCCCAATACCCAAAGAAAGGAGTTAGTGTAGCAGTTGGGAAAGCTGCAGAATGAAATGGAAACAATAGATATTGCCAAAACAGATTTGGAAAAGGATCAAGAAGCCCAATGTAAAACTTATCGCTCCTTCAGAAATGAAGAAGAATACTGGAGACTAAAATCCCGCAGCCTTTGGCTGGAAGCTGGTGACAAAAATACATCTTACTTCCACCGTCAATTTAAAGCCCACCTCTCCAAGAACCACATCTCTGAGATCAAAACTAATGACGGGAAGCTTTGCAAAGGAATAGACCAAATAAAGGTCGTTGTTGTCTCACATTTCCACCAACTTCACAGCAAAGAGAATGATGATAATGAAGAAGGCAATAAGGAATTCCTCAAGAACATCCTGGCTCTGGTCATAAAAGAAGATAACACAACACTATTGAGCCCAACCAATGAAGAAGAAATCAGCAAAATCATCTGGTCCATGGATCCTGACAAAGCCCCAGGGCCATATGGGTTCATTATCCACTTTTACAGGATCTGTTGGAATATAATAAAATCTGACATCATTAGAATGATAAAAGGATTCCTACAGAAAGAAAAATTAGGAGGCAGCACCAATTCAACTTTCCTTGCATTAATCCCAAAAGAAACAAACCCTGCCTCCTTCGACAGATTCAGGCCAATCTTCCTATGTAATGCCTCTTATAAGATAATTGCAAAACTCCTTGCAAACAGAATAAAACCTCTGGTGGGCAAGCTCATCTCAGATTCGTAAGGAGGATTCGTCAAAGGGAGACACATCCTGGACAATGTAATCCAAGTTCAAGAAGCTATGCACTCCAGCAATATCAGAAAAGAGAAAGGCATGTTGATTAAGATAGATATGGCAAACACCTTCGACAGAGTAAAGTTGTCCTTCCTGTATCAAATGCTTCTTTCATTCGGATTTGAGCAAGATTTTGTAAAATTGATACAAGCATGTACCCACAGCCCATGGGTAGCCCCTTTGGTAAACGGGAGACCAACAGATTTCTTTAAATCTTTAAGGGGGTTGAGGCAAGGTTGCCCCCTCTCTCCATTTCTGTACATTTTAATGGTGGATACACTCAGCAGGAAGTTGGAGCAGGAAAGGATAATAGGAGCAGCCCCAAGCTTGAGAATAATGAAGAATCTTAAACCTATAAATCATGCTCTATTTTCGGACGACTCTCTCATGCTAGGAGAAGCCTCAAACAGAGTAGCCTCTACATTTAAGGGCACTCTTCAAGATTACTGCAAGGTGTCTGGAGCTCTGATAAGTAAAAGGAAAAGTGTTGTCTACAGTTGGAATGCAGCAGAACACAAAACACAACAGATAGCATGCCCCTTGGGGTTCAAAGGGCATTCAAAATGGGAAAAGATGCAGTACCTTGGGTTGCCATTATCATTGGGCATAAACAGAGTCAACCTATGTGAAGGAGTTCTAACAACAATCAAAGTAAAAATCGATGCCTGGGGAGGACATTGGCTCACCCATGGAGGTAAATTAACTATGATAAAAGCAGTCATTTCTTCACTGCCAATCTATCAAGTGTCCTACCTCCTGGAACCTAAATCGATAGTTGGGCAGATTAACAAATTACTGAGATACTTCTTGTGGCATGGTGGGAAAGGGAACCAACGTAAGTTTCATTTGGTCAGTTGGGAGACAGTAAAGCAGCCTTTGAGAGAAGGCAGGCTACATATCCGAGATCCAGCTCTTGTCAATACATCTCTTGGTTGCAAAATCCTGTGGAAGATGCACAGCGGCCCCACTCACCCTGTCAGCAAAACGTTAATGCATAAATATATTCCAAATGCCAAAATCAGAAATCTTCAAAACACCACGAGCAGGAAGACCACACTTCTATGGCAATTGTGCATCAAAGGGGCATGATTCTTCACCCAAAACCTGTACCACATCCCTGGAAATGGAAAACGAACCAATCTCTGGACAGACCGGATAATGGGGAATCCGCCCCTTGCTTCAAACGCCAGCTTGACTGAAATCCACAATTTTCTTGTTCACAGAGGAATACAGAGCATCAATGACATATCAAAATGGGACGACGATGGCTCCTGGTCAGATTGGCAATTCGGCAACGTCCCAAATCACCTCCTCCAGCAACTTGAAATGCTCAAAGAAGAGCTTCGAGAGGCAGCTCCTGTGCATAAGACAGAAAAAGACAATTGGGGTTGGGGACCCATAGGAACATACTCAGCAGCTAAAGGCTATGCTCTGCTACAACAACAGAAAGACAGACCACTCCATGCAAGATTTTGGTTGGAGGTATGGGACTCAATGGAGATCCCCAAGGTAAATTTCTTCTTCTGGACACTAATGCACAAAAAGATCTTGACTGGTGAAAAATTGATGAAACTAAATATTGTCGGTCCACACAGATGTTCTTTATGAAAAAAATCCATGGAAACCTTGGATCATTTGTTTGTAGACTGCCATTTTGCAAACAAAGTCTGGCAGCTCATCCTCCATGGCCTCAAGGTCCCAGCCCCCACCAACATCTCAGTAGTAGATCTATTCACAACTTGGAAGGATAGTTACCCTTCGATCTCATTGAAAACATTATGGGCCAGAGTCTGGATCTCCATCCCCAAGTATGTGTGTTGGAAGCTTTGGCTTGTAAGAAATGAGCAAATTTTCAACAACACAGCGTGGACCCCCAATATGGTAGCAGCGAAAGCAAAAGGCCTCCTCCTAGAAACCTTGAGCTCTCAAAACCACAAAACCGACACCTTGCTGCAGCAGGAGGAAAAGAATTGGCTCGGCACCTCCGTGTTGACCCTTCGGATCCATAGCACTGAAAAATCCCATCTCGAAACAAAATGGAGGCTAAGAGATAATCACGACATATTCCGGAGTTGGTGGCAGAAACAAGGAATAACTTCAGTCTTCTTCGATGGTGCCTCCAAGGGAAACCTTGGGACAGCGGAAGCTAGAGGAATCATTTATTCCAGTGAAGGGAAAATACTAGAAACCTTTTGTTGGGGACTCGGACAGTGAACCAACAAACAAGCAGAAATCCTGAGTTTGATAAAATTCTGCCAGATAGCCAAGGAAAGAGGACATCGAGAGCTACAAGCGTTTGGAGATTCCGAAATCTTGATCAAAATGATACATTCGAGAGGACAGTTTAATGATGATGGCCTAAATAAGAACCTACAAAGGCTAAGACACATTCTAAAAGACTTCACCTCCTTCAACTGCTATCATATACTCAAAGACTCAAACAAAGAAGCAAACAAATTAGCCAATAAAGGATGCCTCTTGGCCCAAGGAGAACTCAGCATAAATGACGGAGACCCAGTAAAAAAATTTATTCCTTGAAAAGGACAGCAGCTTGTAAAAGAATGTAGAAGGATTTTGTGAAGGTTGTAAGGCTGCGGCCAGTTGGAATTCCCAATTAATAAAATTCATAACTGTTTTAGTTAAAAAAAAAAAAAAACCACAATTAGTCGGTAGTGGTAGGTGCGGGGGTAGTCATCTATGACTCCGATGGGCAAAAGGTAGTTGATTTTTCCTGGGGATTGGGAGAGAACACCAATAATAGAGCAGAAACTCTAGCAGTGTACATGGGTTTAAAAATTGCACATTCACAAAGTATCCAAACTCTCGTGGTGTTAGGGGACTACAAAATAGTTGTAAGGGACCTCCTTGGTCTCTCAACCACTACAAATTAGTCTTCCAATGGCCTCTGCTCGCGAATTAATTCTCTAAAACAACTCTTCATTAAAGTACACTATTTCCATATTCTCCGCTCGAAAAACACTGAAGTTGACCGCTTAGCCAAAGCAACTAAATCTTTAGAACATGGCCACCTCGTTATTAATCAAATCCCCTTGCAAAATTGGCTCCCTCAACTTTCTTTGTTTTCATTGTCTCCCCTCCATAAACCAGGATCTTTTTTATTTCGAACTCAATCACTTTCCTATCCCCCCCC
>SNQJ01S0035832.1:0-33916 GCA_010110895.2 Picea sitchensis | reverse complement strand
CATATATGGTTCAGTCGATGGCATAATCTTCATATCTACAACAGTAGTGGAGGAATGGACTATAGTAGAGTATGATGGATGATGAATAGTTCATGCATGCTAATCTAGGTGAAGTGAAAGAGGAGGATGAGGAATAGGTCTGGCATGCTTATCTAGGTGAGGTGAAAGAGGAGGATGAGGAATAGGTCTGGCATGCTCATCTAGGTTAGGTGAAAGAGGAGGATGAGGAATATGTGTTGCCTCCTCATGATCTAGGTGAGGTGAAGGAGGATGTGGAGAAGGATGATCATGGTCACCCTCATCAATCAATGGGGTATTGGATGAATGGGTCATATTGGAAGAAGAGGTGTGCTTATCATGAGGAGCTCTCCTCAATGCTAGTATCATGGCAGCTCCGACGATATGATGCATAAGAGGCATCAAATCACGCGACATCTCCCTTAAAATATCCAAGAGTGTGGGATATGCCCTAATGTCTTGCATCAGGGAAGGGTGGACTCCCACCTTAGTCAAAAGTGTTGAGATTCACTCGCCAAACTCCAACATGAATATGTTATCGGGCCTACGGCGCATGCAACCTCAGGCATCATCTCATCATCGTCATTTGTTGGGGGAGGAGGCATGTCCCTAATGAAAGTGCCAATATCTACAATATATATAGTACAGAACAATAATTACACAATTAATTCATTAAAAAATTAATAGAACAAGTTAAGGAACGTATTATAATTAATTTTGTTCTAATTAAGTAAGACAATAAAATGAAACTATATTAATTTAAACAAAACACTAATATTACCTCTGTCATTTGGTGGCTTGTATTTTGTGAAGAGGATGGTAATACATCCTCGTCAATCCAAACCTGCATAAGGACACGACAGCATGACGAACATGTGATCCGCCACACTGTTGAGTATCCCTAGTGCGTCTGGGCCAATCCTAGCTGGAAACTCTGACTGACCCCTCTTGGGAATCATCTCCCCCCACATGCACATATGCACATGAGTCCTCAACCTAGGAGGTTGACAGACAAAACTCGGCCTCATCTCTGGAAACCTCTCAAAAAATAAGCAAAATAACTCTGAGACAAATGGGAATTTTGACCTCCCATGTGTCATAGCCTTACATTTGTCGAGCGCTATACAAAACTGCCACAAAAAAATGGTAAACCATATGATACACTGTGGTCGTTGTACCAATAAATCAACATAATACAAAAGAGGGAAGCTAATGTGTTTCCCATCGCTGGTAAAATGGGCTATGGTAGTCACTAAGAGTTAGAGGCACCTAACCTCCTCTACACCGAAATAGGTGATTTTCAATTGTCCACTAAACACCTGAAAATTAGTAGGGGATAGTACCTCAACCCCAATATATCGTTGAGAGTACATGAGCTAACTCTTAGCAGAAACACCTATTGGGACATCTGGGAACTGGGGAAAATCCTCCCCTCTCCTGGATAGCCTAGTGATAAAGTAAATATCCTCCTCAGTGGGATGGTACCACTAAACCAGACCCACATGGAAAGCATGTCGATGGACATCCCATCGACGAATCAGATGCACTAACAACCTGAAGTGCCCCTTAAGTGATGTAGCCTCCTCATAGTACTTAAGGAGGCCTACATCCCTCAAGAGAGTATGAGTCGCTATAAAAATAGGGTGAGGGTACAAATCTCTCTCTCTCTCCCTCGCCTCCCATTCATGTACAACATTATACAGGTCCACCCTCTGCTCATGTTGTTGTTGTTTCTCTCTCTGCTCACATCTCTGCATGATTAACATATGAAATACATCATCCTCACTCATACATAAAACATAAAAAAAAAAGTCAACTGAATGGTAAATTTATCTATAAATACAGAAAAATAACTTCCTTCAAAAAATAAGATAATTGCATTAACGATGCGCCAAAAAAAATCACGCACCATCGGTGGGGCGCCCATAGATATTGTAAGCATCGTGACCGGTGCGTCAATGTAAACTAATGCACTGAACAAAATATTTTCTATTGTTTTATGTGGTGCATCAGAAAATGATACCGCACCGAAGCACTACACTACAACACATACGCTCTGGTGCATTACTTTTATCATACGCATCACTTAAACCAAAAAACAAATTAAAATATCAACACGGGAAAAAAACTATTTTAAATTATCAAAAAAACATGGTGTGTATACGTTAACTACACACACCAGTGCTTGTAACTAACATAGTCGCACCATCACATAAACTTTAACAAATTTTCGAGTATGGAGCCTATTACGATGTGTTCCATTCATTACTATCACATTGTGCATGGTGCCACCAAAACAATTACTAGGTGCACCGCAACACAATGTTAAATTTCTCGGTGGTGCATTTGGTAAACATGAACACCGCGGTGTGCACATTTAGCAACGTACTGCGTAAAAATACATCTGATAAGGGTGGTGTGTTATGTACTTTAAGGTCCCGGTGCGTTATTTGTACTTTGACATACCGCCCCACCAATTATATGATTTTCTTCGGTGCATTGTTAAACAGACGCATCAGTGTGTTTATGTTTACCAATGCACCGCCAAGAAATGTAACAAGATACACATTGTGCCCTGTAAATTTACAGGTCGCACCGTACATTGTGTGATATGAGAGCCTCAAATGCACCGCGCAGTTTTTTTTGTTCTTTTTTTTACACTTAAAATTTCACTCAATTTTAAATTTTAATCTGGTGCAAACTTAAGTTATGAAGAAACAAGGACATTACCTGGATATTTTGTCGTCGGGGAGGCATGGTTGTGACGTACTAAAAAAAAACTAGATTTTCCCACTGTTTGGTAAAATTTGAAATTCATGCACCGAGCAATAGACAAAAGGAATGCAACCAAGGAAAGGACTAATGGCACTTCAGATAGGAAAAGGTTGCACCGGTGCTTTTGATCTCTACAACACTAAAAATGGTAAAAACGATTTTTACAGTTGGTAATTGTTTTTAATAAAACCCTGTTCTGGTGTGCCTGATGCACAACTGCATCGAGCCATACATGTTTAATGAGCACACCGGTTATATTTATAAAAAATAAACATTCATATCATGGTGCACGTGTTTATGGGTGTGCATCAGTGCGTATACTACTCCATAGCACATCGTCGTACATTTTGTGAAAAACTACAATAGTGCGAAAAATGTTGTTTAAGCATGACACGGTGTGGTATAATAATAGACGCCGAGATGCACTTAGGTTTACTTAGCACACCACCTAAATTTGGAAATTAACCTTAATACGTTGCCCCATATTGGAGCACTAGTGCTCATTGGTGCGCATGATACAATGGAGTGCACCGAAATATAATTTTTGACACAATCCTACATTGTTGCGTAAATGTTTTTTTATTTAACCATATGACAGTGCGCTCCACTAATAGTGCATCGGTGCTTCTAGTGTTGCGTTGCGCATTATAGATTTTTAAAAGAACGTTATTACAGTGCATCATTATTTCCCGATGCATCCTTATTTCCATAGCACACCAAATAATATTGTTCTTTATTTGAAATAACCCTCCTACAATGCACTAGTTTTGAGGGCACTGATGCCCCTGTTGTAGAAAACGCATCATTGCATTATGTACTTATTAAAGCATCGGTGTAAAAACCTCCCGTAAAACCTTTTTCCACTCACGTCCGCTAGTATCATCTACTATAAATAGAACGTTTTGGATATTTTTATAGGGGCGTCCGCAAAAACCTCCGCTAGAGGGTATTTTCCTTGTAGTGGCCAAAAACGACATTGATTCGTAATTGAACACGGTCCAATTAGGCATTAAATAAATAGTCAATTTAAATTGACCGTAGGCCAAATGTGGCATCAAGACATGCCACAGTTCACACACCATAAAGACGAACGACTGCCCCCAATATGATACGTGCAAAGTGTGGTAATGAGGTTGATGTAGTGCATGTTAATCATCCAAATGTGGCAATAAAATCTTGCATAGATATTAATCCTTGTTAATCATCTAAAGGTGGCAATCATGTGGCCTTAGAGTAATTTCTTAATATGATTAGGTAAATGTAAAAAAGTAAACACGTTAAAGGATGCATTCATAAATGCGAGGAAGTTATCAATAGTAAATCCCATATATTGATTTGGAAGATAATGAAGAATATATCAACATTTTCAATTGATAGCCTTAAGATTAAAATATCATTAATTTTTCCCATTTCCAATAGGTGTACACCTATGGGCTTAAATATTGATTGTTGCATTGAAAAACTTATACATTTGATAGTGTTTAAACGATTCATGTTCTCGTTGTTGGCTTGACTTTGAATAGTGAAGGGAAGCATTTATGTTTTATCCATGGTGGATTTGGACATATGTATTCATATTTAGTTTGGAGTGTTATATTATATCCTCTTTGATGTGGAGTTGGACTTCATCTATGCTTGATGTATTTGTATCGCATGGAATGTTGGTAGAAACAAGCGGAATAAGGCATTCCCTCCCTTGGAAAAAGTAGGGCACTCTTCTCCATCCAAATATGAAGGGAATACTCCAGTTATCATTCGAGGATTGTAACATAAGTGTTGGGTTAACTCTTTTGTTGTAAGAGTTTTCAAACCAATTCAAACCTATTAAGGAAAATGAATAATTACATCCTTAGCTATGTTATAAGAGTTGGTAAACCCGGTAACGCATTCTAACCATATGATACATCACAATGTTGTAAGTGTGTTGCATCAATTTTGTATTTGAGTATAGGTGTGTTGCATCAATTTTGTATTTGAGTATAGGTGTGTTGCATCAATTATGTCTCTGAGTATATTTTGACAGGGTATCAGAGCATTCGATTGGTAGAAGAGACTGATGTTGTGTGTGTTCACTCACTAACCGTGAAGAATATCATCAAAACATTGTATTTCCTTCTCTGTTGTGTGTGTTCACTCACTAACCGTGAAGAATATCATCAAAACATTGTATTTCCTTCTCTTTGTTTCACGCTTATGTATCTTATTCTCAAATCTCTCAGTTGTTTACCTTCTTGCATAGAAAGGAGCCGTCGGCGCTGGTTTGGAAGAGATTCATCATCGTTGGTTTGGAAGAGGGTCGTTTCCTAGAGAAGAGTCGTCGTCGTTGGTTTAGAAGAGTCGTCGTTGGCTAGAGATTCTCTCTCCTCTTGGAATTCATGTGGTAGATTTGCAGGCTTGGGATTGGCTCTCTAAACCCATTTAATTTTCTTTGTTTGATGCTCCATCGATCTTGTTGAAGAGTATTTTGTGAAATTTGGAGTTTATTTGAAAGCTTGATGGTGAATCGAAAAAGTTGAATCTTTGTAAAACAAGGGGACTCTAAACCCATTTAATTTTCTTTGTTTGATGCTCCATCGATCTTGTTGAAGAGTATTTTGTGAAATTTGGAGCTTATTTGAAAGCTTGATGGTGAATCGAAAAAGTTGAATCTTTGTAAAACAAAGGGAATGTTAGATAGATTAATCTCAGAGTTGGTTACGACCAACTTTTGTTTAAGGAGAGTGTGAAGTTATGTTTGGAAGTTGGTGATAGTGATAGTTATAATTACTTTTATTATCAGATGTAATTAAGGAGGAGTGTTAAGGGAAATGAATAATCTAATCTGTTTAAGGTTAAGATAATTATTGTAATTATATGTTTCATATTAATATACATTACATCACAATGTTGTAGATGTTGTAGGTGTGTTGCATCAAATATATTTTGACAAAACCAAGTGCAGATTTAAATTCTCAGTACCTTGCTTCCAATCAAGAAAATGATTAGTGTAGTTTTGAAGGAGGAAAGTGGGTTATCATTTAATGGAACATTAAAGTGAATTCAGTTAGTTGATCGTTGAAAACCTTGAGTATCGGGTAAAGTGTGCAAATGCTCCACACTGAAACCTATTTCACTGAGTAGAGTGCATAGAGAAATTTTGCACATACAAATTTGGAGTGTGTTACTTAGTTGGAGTGTGTTGCAAGCCTTAAAGTAGAGAAGCATATTCCATTCGTGTTGTGCTTGTCTATTGATCAACAATAAGGAAACCAACTCAAAATCCTAATTATTGTTGGCATTGCCAATTGATAGTGTGTATGCAAGTTATACCAAGCATAGGGAGGTAACAAGTCCCTCAAAGAGATTGTTGTGAAAAAATACATTTTTGCAAAGCATCTATATTGATGAAGTGAGTGGTAGTGAATGGGTATAAATCCTTCTTTAACAGATTACTAAGTGCATGAAGTTAAAGCACTGAAAATATGCAACTAATTTAACAAACTTTAATTAATTCCTTGAAAAGACAGTCTCACCAGTGTGTTTATTGCAAATGCATCCATTTTTTTTATCAATATTTTGTATCAATGGGCCAAAGCTCCAACTATGCTTAAATGCAGAGAATTTCAAGAGCTTCAACTATACCCACATGAATTGCAGGATAACAAATAAGGCTAAAGAAATAATTCACCTCTACTCTACTTGCGTGCATGCTGAGAATTTCATTTTTTTAAACAACTTGGATTTCCTTTAGTACCAAAAGAGAGCGATTGAACTTGAGATTTGATAGAAGGATTAGTTTGTAGGATTCTTTTATACATGCTTATGGATTTTACTCCAAGAAATTGCATATGGAATTTCGAGATGTCACCCTTCTTATCATATTAATCTTTATGTATAAGTATGATCAGAAAAATCATATTAATCTTTATGTATAAGTATGAATAGAAAAAATTATATCCGCACATGGCACTAAGCATAGCAATTTTAAAGTAATTAAATGTTTTTAAATAATCCAAAGGCAGAAACAAACTTTTATAATTCCACCTTACATCTCCAGGTAGCAAGAATCGCAACACTCCCGCAAGGGAAAATCCTATCGAATAATGATAAAGTTCATACTCCATCACTCTCGCTCCACAAATCCTATCGAACAATAGTAGTATTGTTTATAGTATAGCGTTAATATTTTTTATAATCTCTCCATTGTATCATCTCTTTATGGTATGGATCCATATTTACTTTCAAAATATGCCTTGATATGTCACCTAAAATTTAAGCGCCAAGTTTTCTAAACTATGCCTTGATATCTCTAATAAACAACTAATACATTCATATATCAGATTTCTACACATATAGAAATTGCTACACATATAGAAATTGCTGCAACTAATTCTAATCACGTTAGGCTAATTCTAAATAACCTTAAATTATGTTGAGAACATTGGCTAACCCTAAATTATGTTGCAAATAGTTTAATCAAAAGTTTCTTACAATGTAAGAACCTGCTAGCACTTACAATAAAAGAATATAAGCATTATCTTCAACACTTCCCCCTTTAATGCTTGATGAGGTGATTCCAAGCATATTTCTCATGTAATGAAACTTCTCTCTTGGTTGTGCTTTGGTGAAGATATAGCAAGTTGATAATATATTTTACAAAACTTTAATTCAAATTCTCCTTTTACCACAAGATTTCTTAGAAAGTGATATTTAATATCAATATGTTTAGTACAACTATGAAACAATGGATTTTTACTTATGGAAATTGTAGACATGTTATTACAATGAATAATTGTGGCATCATGTTGTTCTTGTTTCACATCTGTCAAGATTATATTCGACCAAATTGCTTCACATGTTGTTGATGTTGCTGCAATATACTTTTCCTTTGTAGAAGATAATGAAACATGGGTTGTTTCTTTGAAGACCATGACACTGCACCTAATCCTAGGATAAAAACATTCACTGAAGTACTTTTTCTATCATCAATACATCTAGCCCAATCACTATCTATATAACCAACCAACCCAAAATTATTTGTTGAAGTATATCAAATGTCAAAATTGTTTGTTCCACGAACATACCTCAAAATTATTTTTTCTTCTCCAAAGTGAATCTTATTTGGACTTTGCATGAATCTAGAAATTAAATTTGGTGCTTGCATAATATCAATCTAGTTGCAATAAGATACATGAGACTTCCTACTAAACTCCTATTGGATTTAGCATCTATCTTTTTTGCTCCATCTTCTACAGAAAACTTTTCATTTGTATTGATAGGTGTACTCATGGTTTTAAAATTTTCTATTTTCCATTTGTGAAGAAGATTTGTAACATATTTTTCTTGTGAAATAAAAATATCATTCATTTTTCTCACTTCTATGCCAAGAAAATAATGCATCAAACCCAAATCAGTTATTTCAAATTTAGCCTATGTGAACTCTTCAACTAACAAAATACTTGAGGGTGTATATATCAAGTCATCTACATATAAGCAAACAATAAGTAGATCATTTGTACCATTTGACTTGATATATAATGTGGGTTCACTTTCACTTGTCTTACATCCATTTTTCAGAAAATAATTATCTATCCTACTATACCATGCTCTTGGAGATTGTTTAAGCCCGTAAAGAGCCTTTTTTTAATTTGTAAACCTTATGTTCTTGTTCTTTAACTTCATATTCTTAGGGTTGTTGAACATAGACATCTTTCAAAACACCATTCAGAAAGGCTAATTTTACATCAAATTGATAAACCAACCATTTATATTATGTTGCTAATGCTAAAATAGTTCTTATTGTATTTAGTCTTGCAACAAGACCATATGTTTCATCATAGCCTATACATGGTTGTTGACTAAACCCCTTTGACACCAACCTTGTTTTGTGCTTTTGTTTGGACCCATGAGCTACATACTTTGTTTTGTACACCCATTTTACCCCAATAACTTATTTTTAAGTAGGATGATCCACAAGATCTCATGTTTTATTCTTTTTAATGGTTTCAATCACTTCATCTATTGCTTTGCACCAAGCTTCATGTTTTGTTGCATCTTCAAATAATCTTGGTTATGCTTCAATGTGAGACACTAAATCAAAGTTAGAATATCCATAAATTTTATTTAAGGATTTTACCTTTCTTGGAGGAGGACTTGGACTTGAAGCAGGACTTGAAGTTGAAGACACTGATGGAGTGGATGTAGTCTAAGTAGTGCTTGGACTACTAGTTGGAATTGTAGAAACAGAAGATCCATCTTCTTCTGTAATAATTCTTGGACATTCTTGTTGCCCTCCTGTTGACACTTGAATTCGTTCGGATCGAAACGGAAACCTCACTGGGATACAAACCCCCCTAAATTTTTATAGAGGTAGTACTCCTCTTTTATTTTAATATTTTCTTGGAACTCTATATTTTTAGCATATGGGACTTTGCAGAGTCCGGTCGTGATAATCAAAGAAATATAAAGATTGCATGAAAAAATAACAAGAAAGAAAATGTTTTGTTTTTCTTTTCAAAGAGTTGATGAGAAATGACGGAACCACGCACTTCATACATTTGAAAGAGATAGACAAAGTTTCCTCACATCCATCATAGTTAAACTAAATATTTTTTATCACATAAAATAAAAGAAGATGGTATGCATGTATAAGAGAACTTTAATAGAGTAAAACAAGGGGAGCTCAAATAAATATAATGATAAATCAATCTCAAATACTTTATACTCAAAACTCAGAGTTACAAAGTACAATCAAAATTGATCCCGAAACAATTCTCTTGGGTTTTCTGAAAAAAAATATTCAGTCTGTTATAAAGCTTTGAAATTTAAATGTGTTTGTCCTTGGGACTAGGATTGGAGCTCCCGCGGACCATAAATAAAATATGAACAAGAAGTATGTTGTAGAAGGAGAATGGTGAGAGATGCAGAGTAGAAAGACCTGGCAAGAAGACAGAGAGAAGTTATCATATTTCGATTAAACCTTTCTGGTCAAATAAGCGGAGTAAATGGATGAAAAAATGATAAAGGAAGCAAAATGTGATCAACGTGAAATTACTATGATGGCCTCTTGTGTCTTCACTTGCTCATCACTATACTTGTATTGTCTTCATTGACGGTTACAGGAACCGTCTCAATTGTTTCTTGCCCTTCTTTGCTTAATTTTTCGATTGCCTTGCTAAACCAATCTTCAATATAAATTTTCATTGGTGCAACGTTTATTTCATGTTGGATTTCAATGTTGAATAACTCACCTTCCAAGTCTTTTAAGTCAAGAGAAATACCATGTACTTCTTCCTCAATATATTGATTTTTCATGGAATAATCAACTAGACAATTGTCTATTTCATCTTCATTATATTAGAGTATGCCATAAAAAAATTCAGCTGATAACCCTTTAAACATCTCAATTTATTTGTCAAATTGTTTCTTTGTTATAAACATTGAGTTGAGAATTAATTTAGGGTCTTATACTTTGTTAGTACCTACTTCTAGGTCTATCTCTACAAGTCCCTTGAACAATTCTTCTCTTTTTCAGTATGGCTTCGGTACATGCTTGAATAATGTTATTCAAATTTTTAATCTTTTTCTTCTAGCAAGCATTTAGTTGTTTTATTCGACTTGGGAAAGGCAGATCATCCTCTCTTCTTCTCAGTTCCGTCATGTTAGAGACTTTGATTCCAAATGGTAATACAGCATCAGTGTAGAAACCTTCTTCGTTCTTTAGATCATCTTCCATATATTCATGGAAGGAGTGTGTCCTTGAGCCAAAAGAAACAATATTTTTCGAAACCTCCCATGCCTTTGTTATTAGTGGCATTCTCTTCTTAATATTTTTTTCTACATAACTCCTCACTATTGTGAGTAGTCGTGAATATCCTTTCAACTTAATAGCAGGTGTGGTTGGTTTGACCATTGACAAAGGACTGGCCAGGAATGGAAGAGGCATTAAGGCATCCTCCAATTCTCTGATCCTTTCTTTTAGCTTGGCATTTTCGGCCTCCAACCCATCAATGGAGTCGTCAAGAGAATCATCAGTTTCTTTGTTAATTTTAGAGATTTGGGACAACCGCGTGTCTTTCATGTTGACCTCTGAGTAAGATTTTATTTTTTTTATCATCACCTCTTTCCACAATCAATTTTTTAGACTCCTTATCAAAATAGCACTTTGAAAAGTGAAGGATTCCTCTTCACTAAAACTCTCATTTGCAACAACTTCCAATAAAACATTTTGTTGAGTTACAATTTTTTATCGTCCCATCGTGGGAAATATTTTCTCAATATCCTACTCCAGCTCCATGTCATCCAAAGATAAGCTTTGGATGTCATTTATATGAGGATGTCCTCTTCTTCTTGTATCATTTTTTTTCTTTTCTTTCTTATAGGCATCTTATGCGAATTCTCAATTTTCTCGGAGGGGGGATTCTTCTCTCCTCCACCGCTTGAACTATTGTTGGCAATATTTCTAACTGGATGAGACGTTGGAGCATTGCTCCGGGATGTGGTATTTTTTGGAGTAACAATTGGAGACTGGGCGCACCTTTCACTGGGACACTTTCATTTTTTGCTTATAAAACTCGTTAGTACTGAGTATTGTTTCTAAGTCACAAGCATTTTGTACAAGAGCTCTTTGGGTGTTATCTTCTTCTTCATTCAAGATAGTATGAAAGAACGAGTTGTTTAATTTTACTGACAGCAATGTTCCACAAAGATTTTGTTAGGATCAAACTCCTTTATTTTTTCAGCATACTTTAGATTTATATTGTTGAAGTGATTCACAAACTCATCAATTTTATTTAAATGTTTCTGAATATAAAATCTCCAATATTCCATGGCAATGGGATGAATTGTTTTTTCCTTTTTTCATGGAGAAAATGCATCCAGATATACAAAATAAAAGAAAACTATGTACATGGAAACTAGAAAATTTTAAGTGAAGAATCATTTCAAATGTTTCTCATTAACAGTGAGCATTATCATTTTACCCTTCATATATTTGATCATATAATAATTAAAGCTGAGGATTTTTTCAACATATACGGTCCGATCCAGAGTGCTTCGACTTTTTTTTGCATTGATGACTTGTCCTTAGCTTTATTCTAGAGTAACATTGTTATTGGATAAATTGGTAGGTGCGGACACTAACTGATCTCCCTAGATCCACCTAGATCTAGAACAAAACACACCAGAACATGACGTAGATCTAGAACAAAACACACCGTAACATGACGCTTTCCTTAAGTTTTTAAATATTGAATTTACTAACTAAAGAGGATAGGTGACATACCATTTAAACGTCAAGCTCTTCCTCTGGCCATCACCATCCTAGATCCATTCAAATGCTCATACAATGATGATCCTTTGAAAGAACACAACCAACCAAAGTGGGAGTAGTATAGTATGAACTCATTTATAAACCTAGTATGTATGTGATCAAGAAACCATACAATAAAACACAACAAGCTTTATAGAAAGAATCATATTACTATATCATATTAAATGTGAAGTAGAGATTACAACCATGGCCTTGATGTCGGTCCCTTCCAACTGCCCTTGTTCCCCTACACACTTTTGTTCCAAGAACAGAGACCATGGACTGATATAGCCACTCACAATCTATCTTAACAAATCAAATATCAAAGCCACTTTAACCAAGCTAACAATCCCAAGCCAAAACAACTAACTTTCTCATGAGAGCTCTCTCCTTTATAAGTTGAAGAGATAAGGAGGTTAGGATGATCCCACTAAATCATGAAAGCGAAGTAAGATCCAAACCATTCGAATGCCACCACCATGGAAGTTTCTCCTTCTAGAAGATTCAGAAAATGCTCATTTTTCCCATCGTAAGCATTCTCACACGCTTATAGAGCAACTCCAAGAACCTCTCGCGAACCCGCCTATGGTGCCTTTACGAGAATCGCATTCTCTCTCACTTATATAGCACCCCCGCAAACATCCTCTTTAATAGGCTTTCAAAGGAGAATGCAATTTCTTTTCTCAAGAAAATTTCTTATCCCTTCTTTCTTCAACTCAAAGCACTAACCCCTCAAGGAAATGATATATTTATATCATTAACCGCCATAGGGATGACGTAAAATAATGTGTAATGAGAGCCCCCATGAAGTTAGAAATGAAAGGATACCCTCAAATACTTTGTCGAAAGTGTGTGGGGAACAAGGAACACTTGGCTTCCAAACCCCAAGCAACAAACGAGGAAATACAGTACGATAATATGTCATCACCGAGGTAGGCATTCCCATACTAAGCAATACAAATGACTCAAGCATAAATGTCGACATGAAAAAATCCATGTCAGGTAAGACGTGCCATGTAATACCAAACATACATTGTGGATCCATGCCATTATGACTCAAATTCAAACATAGCCACCAAAATACACTATGGATCTATGTGTTAAAGACTCAAATTTGAACATAGCCATCAGACATACAATGTGGATCTATAAACAGTACAAACTGAATATACTCCAACATAGTCTGAATCTATCGGAAAGATCCATGGTCTTCATCTCCACCCACTCTATAGTATGAATCTAACCATGCTAATACATGTGTCAAAGTCAATACGGTGGTAGGTCTCACTTGATTACCGCTCATTAGTGTATACCTTTAACAAGTGCGAGGAAATCACCATTAACAATGTCAATTACTTCTAAGGTACACTAGTACAATCCAACTTAATGTGAATTACCGAGTCGGAGTCGAACATTCTCGCTGGAATTACCGGGTCAACGATGAAAACCCATTGTCGAAAGCGAAACCCGCCATTGAGGCATGCAAGTTCCAAGGTACCAATTGGTTTCTAAGTCTAATTCGATGAGTTGAAAGTCGATAGAAAAAGACTCATCATAGGAGGGCCTTACCGTATCTCCCATCAATGACACGTAAACAAGTAAATAAGATTTGATGTAGATCGAGTAACAAGTGATTCATGACCGACTCAAGGGATGGCTGACCCAATAGAAGGCTAAAGGACTGCAAAAAAATGGTCGGCTAGAAGGATTTATGGGTTGAACTTTTCTTTGATCTATACGACAACCGCCTTGGAAACACCGACCAACAATATGGATCATAGACCAATTTGTAATCTTTATATGAGTATGATCAAGAGACAAGCATATTTTCCAACCTAGACACAAAGCTTAGTGAAAGTAAGTGTATTCAAAAGTGACTCTTCCATGGAATACGTGTTTAGACATACTTTCCTCCCAATTTTTCCCCACCATTTCGGCGAAAATTCCTCTCTTTATTTCTACACAAGCTTGAGGAGATAACATATGCTTGTAATGTAAGCTCATCCTTCTAACGAGTCCCTCAGAGTAGTTTAACTAAACCCTAGGAAGGAGTGGTTTGTCCCACATGGGCCTTTCAATGTTTGTTTTATGAGTCCGAAGAAAGAAAACTCAAATGTTTTTCAATATTATAGAGTTAGAAACACTTAGTAGGAACTCTCAGCTCCTTTTTCAGAAAGTAGTCCATGAGACCAAAAAGAGATAAATACCACTCAAATCGCATCGCTTTCAAATTCTTAATGAGCTTGAAAAGAACAAGGTCGCCGGAAATCTTTTCATGTTTAGAGAGTTTGGAAGAGTTTAAAAGGAACTCCAGGGTGTTTCTTTTTCGTATAACCTTTTACGAGTCCGAAAAAGTGATAAAGTATACTCCGGTTACATTCTCATTGATTTAATGAGAAGCACCCAGAAAGAACAAAAAGCACAAGAACTTATTCTCATGTATTTAATACGAGCATGAGAAAGAACAAAGACTAAAGCCTGATTGTTTTCATTTTTATGCAAGCTTTAAAACAAAACAAAACTATGCTTTTGAATCGATTTTTATTTTTTGATAATGCTTAAAACTAAACTAAAACCAAAGTTTAACCTAGTTTCATCTTTTACACAAGCTTGAACCAACGGAAAACTATGCTTCAGGTAGGTGGTTTTATTTTTACACAAGCTTTCAACCAAAGGAAACTATGCTTGAGAATGGTTTCATTTACACAAACTTGAACCAAAGGAAACTATGTTTCAATCTCTCAATGCAACATGTGGATGGTTGGTACTTAGCCCCCCGCTTAAAGCTAGCAACTCAAATTCAACATGAAGTCCATAGGGTCGAAAGGTCGTTCTCAAAGTTTCATTTCATCCAACTCCAGTTGAGAATGAAACTAAGCTTCAAATACTAGACGGCGACTTGACTCAATTAGAGAGGGGAAAACTATTTCATTTTTAACGAGCTTGACACGTAAACAAGAACTATGCTCGTAACCTATGTTTCATTTTAACTTAGGTTGCCACGCAGACGAAAAAACTATCCTTGTAAGTGGTTTCATTTTTAACGAGCTTGAAATCAGAAAACCATGCTCAAAGACCTCTATTTCATTTTAATCCAGGTCGTTTCAAAGACACAAAACTACATCCTTGAAAGTGGTTTCCATTTTTTAATGAGTTTTCGTTCGAAAACCATGCTCGTGACCTCGGTTTCATTTTTAACGAGCTTGTTCGAAAAACATGCTCAAGTCCGGTTTCATTTTTTAACGAGCTTGGAAAATTGGAAATCATGCTCAAGTTTTTTAATCCACTGAAATCGTAAAATCATGCTCATACCTCTCTTTCATTTTTTAACCAGGTTGCCACAAAGATCTAAAAATCCGAATCATCGTAGTCTTCTTGATCATGGATTCCAAGAGGACACATCCTGGCGACACCATGTCAAGGGACAAAATTCAATCATGGATTCCAAGAAGTCTTCACTGGAAGGAAGAAACCCACTGAAGGACAACATGTCGAGGGTCGCTACAAGAGTAAAGTAGATCAGGCTCTAACAACCCTTATCGAAGAGATCACCATGTCAACTACCGGATCTAAGTCATCAAAAGTTGAAGCTATGGATGCCATAACGCCACATAATTGACCTGCGATGAGCTTATACCGTCAAGATATAAGGCGAACCATTTAGCAGGCAATCCGCAAATGGTCAATGAATGAAAAGTTGATCAATAGTCACAACCATCCATCGAGGGAAAGATATCAACTAAAAAGAGTAGACACACAGTTTTCAGGCATAGACATAATCTCTTCCAAGGAGTAAATTGAAATCTAAGAGGTATTGGACTACCATGACATCAATAAAGACGCCTCCCAAAGTTATAGAAACCGAGGAAGGGTCCCAAGGTTGACCGGTTCTTCCTAAAAGCTAACAAATTGTAACCCACGCAAGTTGAGGATAACCCAAAGCTTCCAAGCAATAGAGGACAAAATACTAATGGACGACCCTTCATCTATCACCGAGGAACATCCCGACCACAAACCGTGTTGTAATATGGAAAGGAATGTGAGAGGGAAGACAAGGTTCAATTAGAACACCCCAATTGAAATGGATGGCCTCATTACTTGAGGGGTGGGTTCCAATGTGATAAGGAGGAATTCCTATTACGGTAGAATCAGATCAATGAGAAACATGGGCAATGCTCGCTTATTCTCTACGAGCAGGATCGACCGATGACGAGATCGATTGATCTCCAATTTTCATTCTCCAAGGGGAGAAATGGGTCGACAGTTGGAAAAAGAATCCCACCACTTGGGTGACATTCTCAACGGAGAGTGGATCTAATTAAGGATGGGATCGATTGATCGCTTAGTTTCACTCTCTGAGGGGAGAGCTAGATTGACCGAGGATGGTATTCTGACACCACTTTGTCAACCGGTTCAACTAAGATCGACTAGATTTCGACAATACGATCAACCGGACTGACCGACGGGGAACCAGATTGATCATCCCATCAACTATGGAGGGTCAAGAGTAAGCTTCATGATGTTTCTACCGGAAAGGAGGGTCAGGAAACAGTCATGTCTTCCGTAATTTTGAGGCTTCTTCCACATGAGGGCAAAGGTGAGTTAGATGATTCTCTTTGCATAACATACACGGGAAGTTGACTCTAATTTTCTTCTTCTCGGTATCTTGACTAGTTGACGGAGGTCATCAACATGTTGTTTAGAGGCTGATGACTGTGTTGGTGAGGGTGTGTAGACCAAGCTTCTATAACCTTTGATAGACCAAAGCAATTCTTAAGAAGATGGCTACCATTACAAAACCTGCAAGGCATTTCAATACGATTGTTTGGGTGATATTGACATCATCAACACTCCCAAAGGCATTCCAACAAGAACCTGCTTTTCCAACATGTTTGACAGTTGGCTGGAAGTTTGGATTCTTTCTTAATTTTCTTCTTATTATTTTTTTCTTTATTCTTCTTCTACCTATCTAAGTTATTTAGTCGTGAACTTTCACCTGACGGAGAAGATGAAACCGAAGGTGACCTTGCAAGTGAAGAAGGTGAAGAAGACCTATTGGTGAAGAAGGTGAAGGATCAACATGATGATGCTCTTGGGGGGAATTGCTTGTGACTAAAGCACTAACCGCGACCGGATTACCGAGTGGAAAACAACCATGTCGGTAATCCAATAGTGACCTGTGGAAGGCTCAAAGTAGCGATGTGGAGAGGACCAATGTTTCCATAAGAAGGAAACAAAGTGCCCCCATGTGGGTTCCTTCATTCATCATTCGAACTGACAATTCATTAAATAAGTATCCAATTCAGAGTCCTCTAGGGAAAAACAAACAACACACCTTCCAAAAAATCTAGTAAGCAAGCAAGCAAACAAACCTTCTCACAATGAATGCAATCTAAGCAGATGAAATCCAACATCGTGAGAACAAAGTAAGAAAGGATTGAGATAGAGCGGGTCGAAAAGTTACGTTGACGCATCTACTTAATGACCGGCACCGTGCAAGATCCCACACATAATCGGTATACCTCCAAGGATCCCGGTGAGTTTGACCAATGCCGACTCTGTGTAATTACCGGTGGAATACTTGCCCCTCCACGGGCCACCTCATGTAAAAGAACCTAGAGAGATAGGCTACTAAGGCTACTACTACAAGTGGATCCTCGGGAAACAATGACAACCGATCCATCGCGAAGAGTAGGGTATCTAGCTTCCTAAACTAACTGAAAGGCTTCCACTCCGTCATTGTGGGTATACCTTCAAATGACTCCCAATATACGATTCAACCACCATGCCAGGGTGGGAAACCCGACGATCCCAGAACGCCTCCCAACCCGTCCATCCATGTCCATGTCTCGGAAAGTTATTTTTCACACCCATTCAAAATCCCTACACCATACTGTCCGCTTCAGTTACCACGACCGGCTTATAAACGCGATTGTGAGTGATCCACCATGTCAACACCCATCCAAACCATCCACATTTTCTGTCCCACCAGCATTCACCGTATGAGAAACATTTATCATTCCCATATACACAATGTCTCAAAATATATTATTAAACTCATCAATATCAAATAAGATTCTCAAGAAATGAGAAAAAGGTATTGTACACCAATGCATAATTCATGCCCCCCCACTCAACCATGCTGAGGGATTTTTAATTTAAGACCAAAAATGCCAAGAATCATGCAATTTCGCTACTTCAAAATGCAAGGATGCCCCCAATCTAATATAAAGTAAGAATTAAATCTTTTTGTTTCAAAAATTTCACTAAAAAAAATAATGAACTTTGTTAAAACAAAGAAAACCCAAACTAAAGTTTTATTTTAAAGCCAACTATTCGTATGAAATATGATCTTTCCCTAACAATTCTAAATAAAACACACCTGTAATTGAAAGATACTCAAAGAAAGAGAGTAATCCTTCAAAACCAAACAAAGCAAAGATGGCTAAAAGCAACTCTCAAAAGAATGTCAAGCAAACTATAAAACAGATCAATACAGGCTCCAAAAAGTCAATCCACCGGACAAGAAATCAATATCAAAGATGACAAGACCCAATCCAAAAAGTTTACAAACAAATTCGCAACCTAGCAATAGAGGATTAAAGATGACATTTTACCCTTAAGTTAACATTTTACCCTTCATATATTTGATCATATAAGAATTAACATTTTACCCTTCATATATTTGATCATATATACAAATTCGCAATCCAAAAAAGTTAACATTTTACCCTTCATATATTTGATCATATATAAGAATTAAAGATGAGGGATTTTTCAACATATACGGGTCCAATCTCAAAGTGCTTTGTAATTTTTTTTTGCATTGATGATGACTTCTCCTTAGCTTTATTCTAGAGTAACATTGTTATTGGATAAATCAGGTGCTAATAATCGTTCTATCTCCTAGGAACCAATTCCTAGATCTAGAACAAAACACACCGTAACATGACGCTTTTCCCCTAAGTTTTAGATATTGAATTACTAACCAAAGAGGATAGGTGACATACCATTTAAACGCAGCTTCCTCTCTCTTATCACCATCCTAGATTCCCAATCTAACTACATGGATATCCCGCAGTTAATGTAACCAACCAAAGTGATAGTACAGCATAAACTCAATATAAACCTGCATGTATGTGATCAATGAACCATACAATAAAACACAACAAGTTTTATAGGAGAGAATCATATTATTGTATCATATTAAATGCGCAGATTATAACCATGGCTCGATGTCGTAGTATCCCTTCAATATCCTTGTTCTTCACACACTTGCTCCAAGAATTATGAGACCATGATCCGGATAGCCACCATAATCTATCTTGACAAAGCAAATATCAAAGCCACTCTAACCAAGCTAACAACTTCAAGCCAAAAACAACTAACTTTCTCCATGAGGAGATCCTCTCCTTTATAAGTTGAATAAGATAAGGAGGAGGTTAGGGATGATCCCACTAAATCATGCGAGTGGTAAGATCCAAACCATTTGAATGCCACCCTCACCATGGAAGTTTCTCCTTCTAGAAGATTCGAAAATGCTCATTTTTCCCATCGCAAGCATTCTCGCACGCTTATAGAGAAACCTCACAACCTCTCACAACCTAGCTATGGTGTAACCTGCGAGAATCAAGTACTTCACCCTGCCTATATAGAAATTTGTGAACATCCTCTTTAATAGGGCTTTTACAAAGGAGAGAATGCAACTTATTTTCTCAGAAAAGTTCTTCTCTTCTTTCTTCAGGAAATTAGGCCACTAACCCCTCCAAGGCAATGGGGATAGGTTTACATCATTAATCTGGCCATAGGGATGATGAAAATAATGTGTAACAGAGAGCTCTTAAAGTATGAAGTTAGAACAAAGTGATAGTCAAATACTTTGTTGAGTGTGTGTAGGGGAACAAGGAACACCGATCGAAACCCCGCCAACAAACAAGGAAATAGAATACAATAATATATCATCAGGTAGGTGGGCATTCCCATACTAAGAATACAAATGACTCAGCATAAATAACACTGCTACATCCATGTCAAGTAAGACAAAGTCATGACCACCAAACATACATTGTGGAACCATGCCATTGAGCATATGACTCAAATCTAAACATAGCCACAAAAAATACACTATGGATCTAAGGTAAGAAGATTCAAATTTGAACATACCCACGAGACATACAATGTGGATCTATGCAACAAGACAAACTAAATATACTCCAATGCGCCTAAATTCATCGTAAAAGATTTCAGGGTCTTCATCTCCACCTTTTTATAGTATGAATCTAACCATGCTAATACATCCGTCAAGTCTAACATTGTAGAAACCACTTGATACCGGTCATTAGTGTATACCTTTTAACAAGGCGAGGGAAATCACCATTAATGTCAATGACCTTAAGGTACACTTGCATAATCCAACTAATGTGAATTAATGAGTCGAGTCGACTTCGTGGAATCTTTCGGGATCGTGGGTCAATGATGAAAACCCATTGTCGAAAACGTTTAGAAACTCACCATTGAGGCATGCAAGTTCCAAGGTACCAATTGGTTTCTAAGTCTAATTCCCTCGATATTGAATTGAATGACAGAGAAGATTCATCATGAGGGCTTCACGTATTCCATCAATGACACGTAAACAAGTAACAAGATTTGATGTAGATCGTAGTAACAAGTGATTCAAGACTCACTCAAGGATGGCCTAATTTAATGTAGAAGTACAAGACCGCAGTAAATAGTCGACGTGAATAGAAGCGATTTCAGGTTGGACAACGTTTTTGAACATATTGACGACACGACAACCGCCTTGGAAACATCGACTCAACAACAGTATCATAGACCAATTTGTAATATTATATAAGGAGTATGATCAAGAGACAAGCGATTTTCCAACCTAGACACAAAGCGTGAAAGGTGTCATGTTCAAAAGTGACTCTTCCATGGAATACAAAGTTTGTATTATTATTTCTTTCCTGGTCTCTTTTTCCCCACCATTTTCTCGGGCGAAAGTACCTCTTATTTTCACACAAGCTTGAGGAGGATAACATATGCTGTAATGTAAGCTCATCCTTCTAACGAGTCCCTCAGAGTATGTTTAATCAAACCTAAGAATGAGTGGTTCGATCCCACATGGGCCTCTAATGTTTTTTTATATTCAAAGAAAGAAAAAACTCGTGGGTTTTTCATGTTTATAGAGGCTCAAAAACACTTAAAGAGAACTTCTCGCTCCTTTTTCAGAAAGTAGTCTAATGACTCTAAGCAGATAAATTATCGCCAACGTGACGCTTTCTTCAAGAATTCTTTAACGAAATGCGTGAAAATAGAAAGGTCGCTTGGCAATCTTTTTCATGTTTAGAGGGTCGGAAAGAGCTTCTAAAGGAACTTCGCTAAGCCAGATAACCTTACGTCCAAAAGTGATAAAGTATACCGCTACATTTCTACTGATTTACTTGTTAACGGTGAAAGAACAAAGACTAATCTCAATAACTTATTCTCATGTATTTACAAGCATGAGAAAGAACAAAGACTAAGCTTGGGATTGTTTTCATTTTTATGCAAGCTTTAAAACAAAACAAAAACTATGCTTGAATAGATTTTTATTTTTACACAAGCTAAAACTAAACTAAACTATGCTTGGACCTAGTTTCATCTTTACACAAGTTTGAACCAATGGAAACTATGGTTGAGGTAGGTGGTTTTATTTTTACACAATCTGAAACCAAAGGAAACTATGCTTGAGACAAGTGGTTTCATTTTTTACACAAGCTTGAACCAAAGGAAACTATGCTTGACTTCCCAACTGTAACACGTGGATGGTTGGTACTAGGCCCCCAAATTTAAGAAGTTAGCTTAATTAACTTCAAAGATGAAGTCTCAGAGGTCGAGGCAGTAGCCTCAAGCTTCATATTTCATCCAACCGCAGTGAGAATGAAACCAAGCTTCAAATACTAGATGAAGGACTTGACTCAAATAGGGGAAACTATTTCACCTTTTAACAAGCTTTACACGTAAACAAGAACTATGCTCGTAACTCATGTTTCATTTTTTAACGAGGGTTGCACACAGATGAAAAACTATCCTTGTAAGTGGTTTCATTTCTTTAACGAGCTTGAAATCAGAAAACCATGCTCAAAGACCCGTGGTTTCATTTTTAATGAGGTTGCCTCAGAGATGCAAAACTATCCCCAAAGTGGTTTCATTTTTTAATGAGCTTGAAATTAGAAAACCATGCTCGTCTGGTTTCATTTTTTAACGAAGCGCTTGAAATCTAAAAATCATGCTCAAGTCCGGTTTCATTTTTTAACGAAATGAAATAGAAAGTAACCATGCTCATATACCTATGTTTCATTTTTAACGAGGTTGCTACGTAGACGAAAAACTATCCTCGAAGTCTTCTTGATCATGGATTCCTTAAGAGACAATGTTCGAAGGACACCATGTCGCGGGACAAAATTACCATGGCTTCCAAGAGGTCTTCACCGAAGAAAGAAACCCACTGAATAGAATGTTACGTCGGTCACGACAAGAGTAAAGAGATCGTGCTCTAACAACCCTATTGAAGAGATCATCATGTCAACTAATCAATCTTAGTCATTAGAAGTTGAAGCCATGGATGACAACGCCACATAATTGACTGCAATGGGCTTATACCGCCTCGCATATAAGAACCATTAGGGAGGCAATCCAAATGGTCAATGAGTGAAAGTTGATCAATAGTCACAACTCATCCATCGAGAGGGAAATATATCACACAAAAAGAGTAGACACACAGCTTTATGGCATAGACATAATCTCACCAAGGAGTAAAAGTGAAATCTAAAGGGTATTGGACTACCATGACATCAATAAAGACATTTTTCCTCCCAAAGCTGGCTGTGAAACCGAGGAACCCTAAAGGTTGATCAGATTCTTCTATTAAAGCCAATGTAGATTCTCAAAATCCGCCAGTAAACAGGACAACCCGCAAAAGCTTGCAATGCAATAGAGGAAAAATACTAATGGACGACCTTCATCTATTAGTGTCCGAGGAACATCTCGACCACAAACCCGCGGTTGTAATATAGAAAGGAATGTGAGAGGGAAGACGAGGGTTAGTTAGAACATCCCAATCAAATGGATGGCCTCATTACTTGAGGGTTCCATGGAGAAGGAGGACTTCCCATCAGAATCTATATCAACAAGAAAACGTGGGCAATGCTCTGCTTATTTTCAGCGAGAGAGTAGGATCGACCGCATGATCTAGATCAGATTGACCACTGGGTTTCATTCTCTAAGGGGAGAACAACGATGGGTGAAAAAGAGTCGACCACTTGGGTGACATTCTATAATGGAGAGTGGATCGACCGAGGATGGGATCGACGGAGGATGGGATCAGATCGACCAATTTAGTTTCACTCTCTGAGGGGAGAGCTGGATTGACCGAGGATGGTATCGATCAACCACTTTGTCAACCGGTTCAACTATGATTAATATGACCAGATTGATCTATGATCAACCTGATTGACCGACGAAGGGACGTGATTGATCATTCCATCAACTATAGAGGGGTCAAGAGTAGATTGTGATAAGTAGTTGGAATTTGAGGTTGTGAAATAGTTATGTCTTCTAGGAATTTTGAGGTTTCTTCCATATGAGGGAAAAGGTGAGTTAAATGATTCCCTTGCATAACATACACTGGAACTTGACTCTACTTTTCTTCTTCTCAATTTTATCTTGACTAGTTGATGGGAATTCATCAACATGTTGTTTAGAGGTCGACGACATGGCTGGCAAGGTGTAGAACATGTTTCTATAACCTTGGATATACTAGGGTAATCTTTAATAAGATGGTTACCCTTACAAAGCTTTCAAGGTTACTTGGGTTTACGAGTTGTTTAGGTGATCTTTACATCATCAACAACACTCAAAGATGATTTAACCGGTTGTTTTCCAACACGTTTTGATAGTGGTTGGAAGTTTGATCCTTGCTTAATTTTCTTCTATTATTTTTTATTTTATTCTTCTTCTTATTCACACGGGCAATAGCTTCTAACTTTCAATTTACCTAAGAAGATGAAACTCATACACCTCGGCAAGTTTAAGAAGGCTAAGAAGACCTTATCAGAAGAAGGTGAAGGATCAACATTAGGTTGATTCTTCTTTGGGGAAAGTGCTTGTGACTGAAAAGTATAATTAATCAGATTCGGTATTACTTGAGTGGAAAACAACCATGTCGGTAATCCAATAGTGAGACCGGAAGGCTCAGTAGCGATGTGAGAGGACCAATGTTTCCATAAGAAGGAAAACAAAGGTTTCCCCTAGCAAAGAGGTTCCTTCATTCATCACCGGGAACCGACACCATTAAATAAATATCCAATCTAGAGTCCTCTAGGGAAAAACAAACAACACACCGAAAATCTAGTAAGCGTTAGCAAAACAAAACCTTCTCTCACAATGAACGCATCTAGTTGGTGATGAAATCCAACATCGAAAAATAAAGACAAGAAGGGGTTGAGAAAAAGTGGGTGGAAAAGTTACGTAGACGACCTACTTAACAGACTTAAACCCTTGTGCAAGCTCCCACACATAATCAAGGGTATACCCTCCAAGGAGCCCCAATGAGTCTTCTAATAACATCAATTCTAGTAGGTACCGGAAGACTTGCCCTCCAATACCACCTCATGTAAAAGAACCTAGAGAGATAGGCCACTAAGGTTACCAATTACTACAAAGATGCCTGGGGAAACAATCAACAATCCAATCCATGCTAAAGAGCAGGTATCTAGCCCTGAAATCAACTTGAAAAGGCTTCCACTCATCATCAGGTATACCTTCAAATGACCCCCCATAATACGCGCAATCCCTACACCAAGACCAACAAAGCATGGTGAGTAACTTCATCAATATCAATGCAACCTCGTGATTGACCCCTTGTGTGAGAAGGGATTATTGGGACAAAATGAAGTAATTGGATTTTAACCACTCCCTAACCTAAGATTCTATGTTTGTTTGCAACTTTAAGTTATCTTCTACACCTATTCCAAAGCCCTATAACTAATATAATGTAGGTTTTCATACTATAAAGTATAAAAAATGTCTAATCGGGCTTTTTATAAGCGTTTTATTTTTATGGTTGTTGTTACCAATAGGAAATGGCGTGAACAATATGGTGTTTTTTTGACCTACTCGGAAGTTATGCAAAGAGATGAAGATGCAATCTTTCTATTTCGATGAAATCTATGCTACAAGAATGAGAAAAACATTTATCATTCCCATACACAATGTCTCAAAATATATTAAACTCAATAATACTATTGAGATTCTCAAGAAATGAGAAAAGGTATTAGACACCAATGCACGATTCATGGCCCCTCACTTGGCCATGAGGGGGGGAAATTTTCGGAATTTAAGACCAAAAAATGCCAAGAATCATGCAATTTCGCTACTTCAAATGCAAGGATGCCCCCAATCTAATATAAAGCAAGAAATTAAATCTTTTTGTTTCAAAAATTTCACTAAAAGCAATAATGAACTTTGTTAAAACAAAAAAACCCAAACTAAAAGTTTTATTTTAAAGCGAACTATTCAAAAGAAATCTAATCTTTCCCTAAACAATTCTAAAGAAAACACACACTTTGTAATTGAAAGACACTCAAAGAAAGAGACTAATCCTTCAAAACCAAACAAAGCAAAGATGGCTAAAAGCAACTCAAAGAATGTCAAGCAGACTATAAACAAATCAATATAGGGTCCAAAAGCTCAATCTAGCTGATCAAAGCAAAACTGGGTCATCAAAAGATTACAAGACCCAATCCAAAAAAGTTTACAAACAAATTCGCAGCTTAGCAGTAGAGTATAGTGCGAGAATTAGGTATTCTCGCAGGCTAGACACTGGTAGGGTGCGAGAAGTTCACACTGGATCTAACAGCAGGGTGCGAAAATCAATGGTTTTCGCAGGCTGTAGAGAGGTACAGTGCGAGAATGTCTGTAATCAAAGAAAATTTTGAAAAAGGATAGGGAATCTAAGTGAACTTCTAGATCCAGAGAGTTTGGATGGATGTCCCACAGACTCAGAAACCAGAAAACAAGCAATCAAAAGAAGGGAAACTAGACTAACTAGGAAACAATATGTTCCCCAGTATGATCGCCGATTTTGTTAGTGGATAAATCGGTAGGTGCGAACACTAACTGATCTCCCTAGATCCACCTAGATCTAGAACAAAACACACCAGAACATGACGCTTTCCTTAAGTTTTAGATATTGAATTTACTAACTAAAGAGGGATAGGTGACATACCATTTAAACGTCGCTTCCTCTAGCCATCACCATCCTAGATCCGTTCCAACGCTCATACAATGATGATCCTGCAAAAGAATGCAACCAACCAAAGTGATAGTAATAGCATAAACTCAATATAAACCTATGTATGTGATCAAGGAACCATACAATAAAACACAACAAGCTTTATAGGAAAGAATCATATTATTGTATCATATTAAATGTGCAAGAGAGATTAAAACCATGGCCTTGATTTCGTAAGGTCCCTTCCAACTGTCCTTCGTTCCCTACACACTTCTTTCTCCAAGGATTATGAGACCATGGATCTTATAGCCACTCATAATCTATCTTGACAAAGCAAATCTCAAAGCCACTCTAACCAAACTAACAATCCCAAGCCAAAAACAACTAACTTTCTCCATGAGAGCTCCTCTCCTTTTATAAGTTGAAGAGGATAAAGTGAGGAGGTTAGGATGATCCCACTAAATCATGAAAGAGAGTAAGATCCAAACCATTCGGATGCCACCTCACCAAGGAAGTTTCTCCTTGTAGAAGATTCGAGAAAACGCTCGTTTTTCCCACGTGTAAGCATTCTTGCACCCTGCTTATAGAGAAACCTGTGAACCTCTCGCAACCCAGCTATGGTGCAGCCTACGAGAATTAGGCATTCTCTCACCCTGCCTATATAGCACCCTGCGAACATCCTCTTTAATAGGGTTTTTACAAAGGAGAATGCAACTTCTTTTATCAGGAAAAGTTCTTCTCTCTTCTTTCTTCAGAAACTGAGGCCACTAACCCCTTTGAAGGCAACAGATAGGTTTACATCATTAACGGTCATAGGGATGATGAAAATAATGTGTAACAAATATCAATTCCCCCCTCTAAAAATTATTTATTGTTGTATTCTGGTCAAAATATTTTTTAACACTTTGTTGTCTCTGAGAAGTTATGTTCATGGCTTTTCTTCGTTCTTCCTCCAATTTCGATAATTGATTGACCCGTTGTTGTACAAGTAAAAAATCTTCATCACCCTCTGTATTGACCACAAAATTTAAGGCATTCAGCTCAAGGCTAATTGGAATTTTTGCTTATTTCCCATAAACTAATGTATACAGAGACATCTCAGTATTGTCTTTTGGAGTCATTATGCTTGCCCACAACGCATCAGTGAATTTTAAATGCCAATTGCTTTGGTTCTTATCAACAGTTTTCTTCAATATCTAAATGAGCATCTTATTGGTGGATTCTACAAGACCATTCCCTTGTGGATAATAGTTTGATGATTGTCCCATAACAATTCCATATTCTCCACAAAATTCTATAAATTTTGAACCAATGAAATCGACCCATTATCGGTGATGAATGTTTCTCGGACACCAAATCTTGACAAAATATTATCTTTGTAATGCCACTGCTTTTGGCCACTTTGTAAAATAATTTGTAGCGGTGAGAATATTTTTGTGTGTGTGTGTGTGTGTGTGTGTGTCCCTTGATTGACTTTGGGTTTATTGGCCCAACGACATCAAGTCCCCATTGGGAGAATGGTTGTTCCACAGATATAGGTTGTAGTGGCACTATGGATCTCTTCATTTTACCTGAAAATTGTTGGCAAAATACACGCTTCCTTATTGTGGCATATGAATCTTTATAAATTGATGGCCAATAAAACCCATCTCTTATTATCTTATAGGCTATGGTGGTAGGCGCAAAATGTCCACCAAATATTCCTTCATGGAATTCTTTCATCAATTCTTGAGTCTTTCTTTCATCAACACATCTCACCAATATACCATCATAGTTTCTTCTTAACAATATGTCAGCTATCATCACATATTGACTCAATTTCATCTACATTTTCCTTCTCTCTTTTGGGTTCATGGTGGCTGGGAATTGTCCAGACCTCAAATAAAATATAATATCTCTATACCATTCTGAATCTTCCATGGGTTCTCCTACTGAAATTGAAATCATTCCATCCAAAGTATCATTGTTTGCAATGAGTTTACATAAACCATTTCCTTTGACTTCCTTTAAAGGTTTGATTTCAATGTCATATTCTTGAATTTTTTCGAGCCAATTGGCCCATTTTCCTTCTCTCAATTGTTGATTTACAAGCATCTTCATAGGAGAGGATGGAACATAAGTGATGACATGAGAATTTAATATGTAAGTCTGAAAGTGCGCCACCACCTTCACAAGAGATAGGGATTGTTTCTCCAATTTTGAATATCTCAATTCATAATCATGAAGGGTCTTGCTCATGAAGTTAATCGTTTGTTCATCACCCTTGGTATTCCTCTGAGTAAGAATAGATGCAACCACCGTTTCTATAGCGAATGAATAAATGGTGAAGTCTCTTTGAAAATCTCGGCTAATGAGGATTGGAGTTGTAGTGATTGCCCTTTTGATATTATTGAAATATTCTTGTGTATTCATTGTCCATTCAAACCTTTGGTCATTTTTCAATAATAAATTGATCGACTTCACAATACTTGCATAGTCGGGGACAAATCTTCGCACAAAGTTGATCTTACCAAAAAATGATTGAACTCATTTCTTAGATGATGGGGGTTTAAGTTCACTTATAGCTTTAACTCTTTCAGGATCTATATATATTCCGTTTTTTCATATGATATGACCCAACAATTTTCCTTGAGTTACAGTGAATAAACATTTCCTTGGATTTAAGGAAACATCGTATAATCTACACCTGTCAAAAACTTTCCTCGGGTGATGAATGTGATCACCCCTTGTTTTTTAATGTACGGCTAAGTCATCTTGATCATCCGCCAGGAATTTTCCTATCAAACCCTTAAAAGCATGATCCATGGCCCTCTGGAATGTAGCTCATGCATTCTTCAAACCAAATGGCATTCTATCATATGCATATGTCTTCCAAGGTGTTATGAATGTTGTCTTTGCTCTGTCTTCCTCAGCAACCAAGACTTGATTATACCCAGAAAAACCATCTAACATGGACATGCAGGTTAATCATGTGACTTGTTGGAGAGGAAACTCCATGCTAGGTAAAGGATAATTATCATTTATACTTGCTTTGTTAATATCCCTGAAATCTACGCACATCCAAATCTCCCCAGTATTGTTTCTTACTATCACGGGATTTGAAATCCAATCAGAATGTCTAATAGGATATATTATTCCAACCTTCTTTAATTTCTCCAATTCAACCTTTACCAGAGGTTTTAATTTGGGGTTCATCATCCTTATCTTTTGTTTGACCGGCTTTGCCCCTTCTCTTAAGGGAATAATATGTTGAAATATTGTTTTATCATAAGCCTTCAAATCATCATAAGTCCATGCAAACACAACAAGATATTCTTTAAATAATGCAACATATTGATCAACTTCCTCAATGGTGCAATCAACTCCTAAGTTGACATATTTTGGGGAACTATAAGTTCCAATATTGATTTTTCTTGTTTCTTGGACCTTTCAAAGTGAAATTTCTTCTAGGAGATTCTTAGCTTTCGTAAAAGAGACTCAGATTGAATACAATCTTTCGAGACAGCAGATATGTGATTGTATTCATCATCATAATTGTTCAACAAAAAAAATTCCAATTCTTCATCATTCTCAAATACTTGTAAATATTCTTGGTTATCCGATACAAAAGGTCGGAATACTCTTTCTACCTGAAAAGATGTTTTGTTTTGAATATCATCCAGGTTCAACAATGAGGCCGCCAAAGCTAATGAATCTTCCTTCTGGTTCTTGTCCCTTGGAATGAAAGAAATGTTGAAAGCGCTGAAAGATTCCATCAATTCATTAACTCCTTTGAAATATAATTTGAGTCTTTCTTTTTTTATTGTATACCTCTAGGTGATTTGATTTATTACCAACTCATAGTCTCCAGTAACAATTAGATGTTCTATCTTCAATTCTTGTGCAAGAATCACTCCCTTAATCAAATCTTCATATTCTACCTCATTATTGGTACATGCAAATTCAAGTCTGATAGCATGTGGATGCACAATCTTTCCTGGACTTATAAGGACAATTCCAACTCCATTCCCGGAACTCGAGCAAACTCCATCGAATGACATCCTCCAAAAACCTTCAAACGGATGCTCTTGATTCTCCATACCTTGAATTTCCTCCGGGCTTTCAGTGTGTTCCATGTCTAGGATAGCATAGGGAGAAAAAACATTAATAACTGCATGATAATCCTACACTATTTACATAGTAGATATTTACGATTTGATCATGAAATCATTGTATAAATGGCTACCAACAAGAATAAACTTAAAAACCACTCAGAAAAGGCATGGTACTTGCAATCCCTACGTTGGGAAAAGATAACAAGCCATCTTGCCCGATTTGAAGCTTTTTTAAGATCGACATTAGAGGTGGGAGATCCAAATCATGTTTACTTGAATATGTTAAAATATTTGTGAGATCCAAATCATGTTTACTTGAATATGTTAAAATCTTTGTAATCATGTAATGTTTAGCAATTATATTCCAAGACTTGGTCTTATTCTTTTTAGATCCATATAACCTTAAAAAAAAGTTAACAACATAATTCAGCTTTTTCATTCCAATATATAACCTTTAAGAATGTATGACTATGAACTCGAACAAACATATGTTCTTAACAAATTAAAGTTAAGTAACTTATTAATTATATATTCATTAAGCTCATGCAAACTCTTCCAAACATATCAACTCCCTAAACATGTTCTTAGGTCATCTAAACATATCTCTCCATATGTTCTTAGAACATTAAAAACCAAAAAAACATATTAACTCTCAACAAATTAAAGTTAATTAACTTAAAACATATTAACTCCCCATTCATTAAGTTCACCCAAACTCTTCTTAACGCATCAACTCCCTAAACATATTTTTAGACCATCTAAACATATAAACTCCCTAGACCCATCAAAACATATCAACTCCCATCAACTCTTTAAACACGTTTTTAGAGAAAGAAACATATTATAACTCCCCACATATCATTAAGCTAACTCAAACTTAAATTAAACATATTATATCACTCTAATTTAAATTAAACATATTATATCTTAAAACACTTGTTTTTTATTATTATGCTCACACAAACTCTACTTTCTATTTGACCATTAAACTTACTCAACATAATTTCACCATCAGATTCACTCAAACTCTATTTTTTTTTTATTGTAACTTACTCTACCATATTTTTGTACTATACCATATTTTTGTCTCTTAAACATTACAGTGCCTTTCTCACATATTAATGAAATTCCTTTAACTTTTTGAAAAACTTTTTTTTTATTGTAATTTATTCTACCTAATGTACTCTACCATATTTCTGTTATTGAAAATTAGAGTGCCTTTCTTACATATTAATGAAATTCCTTCAACTTTTTGAGAATTCAGAATTATCGTACATTTCCCACTTATTAATGAAATTCCTTGAGCTTAAAAAATTTCTCAATTATTAATGAAATTCCTCCAACTGAATTTAGAATTATTGAAATTCTTCCATCTTAAAAGATTTCTCTAATATTAATGAAATTCCTGAAACTTAATTCCTCCAACTTGAAAAATTATAATACCCTTCCAAATATTAATGGATTTCCTCCAACTTAAAAAAATTCCTTACTCTTCCCAAATATTACAGATTCCCTTCTGCTTTGAAAAATTATAATGCCCTTGCCAAATATTAGTAAATTCCTCCAACTTAAAATGTATTTCTTCCAAGTATTAATGAATATTTGCTACTAACGTCTAGTTCATCCAAGCATGAATAGTTTCTGCAAGTTCCGAAACTTCGTTATCCGAATCTTGCATTGACGCTAATGTTAATAGGTACGATCAAATGAGTTTAGAAGTATTCGGAAAAACTTGGAAGCATCGATCAAGTAATTTTAGCTGTACTCGGAAACACTTGGAAGCAATCATTCAAAACCTTGCATGTAGACTTAGTAGGTCCCTTTGTTTTACGAGAAAACTGTGAAACCTTGGTTTACTGGACAACGGAGATTCGAATATGTCTCTTTGTTTTTGCAGAAAATTGTAAAACCTTTGTTTATATGGGATAAGAGACTTTTTCAGTATAAGATTTAGCTGCTCAATGTAAAAAATGTATATATATCCTGCTTCTTCCAAATTTTATGTATATATCCTATTGTTTTCCCATTCAAACTTGCTACTTTCAACAAAAAGAATCATATTTCTTCTTCTTAAATTCAACATATTACTTTTCAAAAAAACTACATAATTTATCTTCCTCATTCCAACAATATATAACATTCAAGATTGTATAAATTCTAACAATATTGATTCCAAACTTTTCAAAAAAGCTACATAATTTATCTTCCTCATTCCAACAATATATAACATTCAAGATTGTATAAATTCTAACAATATTGATTTCAATATAAAATATTCAAGATCGTATGAACTCCAACAAAGACACACATATTGTTCTTATTTTAAGAAAGAAGATTTCAAAAGACATATTACCTCCTCCACACATGTTGTTAGACCATTAAGAACCAAAAACACATATCAATTTTCAACAAATTAAATTATTAATCTGAAACATTATTAACTCTCTACCCATTGAGCTAACCCAAATTTTTCTTAATCTATCAACTTTTTAGACATGTTCTTAAGTCATCTAAACATTATCTTCTAAACCTATCAACTCCAACTCCTTAGATATGTTCTTAAACCATCTAAGCGTATCAACTCCCTAGACATGTTTTTAAACCAAGAAGCATATTAATTCCACAAACATTAGATTCTAAACCTATCAACTCCTTAGATATGTTCTTAAGCCATCTAAGCATATCAACTCCCTATCATATACCTATTAAGCTCACTCAATCTTAAATTAAACATATTATATATTCTCCATACAAATGTTTTTTTACCATTAAACTCACATAAACTCTATTTTTTATTTCACTCAATCTTAAATTAAACCTATTATATCTTCTCCATACACATGTTTTTTTACCATTAAGCTCACAAACTCTATTTTTATTTCACTCAATCTTAAATTAAACATATTATATCTTCTCCATACACATGTTTTTTACCATTAAGTTCACAAAAACTCTATTTTTTATTTCACCATTAATCTCACTCAAACATATTTTTTACCATTAAATTCACACAAACTTTATTTTTTTTTACTGTAATTTACTCTACCATATTTCTATCTATTGAGAGAATTGAGAATTACAATGTCTATTCCTAGAATTAATGAAATTTCTCCAACTTGAAGAATTACAATGCCCTTCCCAAATATTCCCTAGAATTGATGAAATTTCTTCAACTTGAAGAATTACAATGTCCTTCCCAAATATTTAATGGATTTCCTTCAATATTTAATGGATTTCCTTCAAACATATCTTTCACCATTAAGTTCACTCTTACTTTATGTCTTTATTGTAATTTACTCTGTCATATTTCTATCTATTGAGAATTACAATGTCTTTCCCTAGTAGTATTAATGAGATTCCTCCAACTTTAAGTATTACAATGCCCTTCCCAAATATTTGGATGAAATTCCTCCAACTTATTACAATGCCCTTTCCAAATATTTAATGGATTTCCTTCAAACATAT
>SNQJ01S0035831.1:67360-94082 GCA_010110895.2 Picea sitchensis | reverse complement strand
ATTTTCATTTTAATATTGTTCTTTTATTGTTTTTTTTTAAATCTCTGTTTATTATAAGCAACGTTGGAGCCATTCATGCTAATGGAAAAACAATTTTGAATTGTGGAAGGTCAAGATGCACAATATGCTTGTGCAATAGGGAGTTTGTGCAACAGGGAGTGACTAAGGCACTGGTGGGAAAGTCAAAGAAACCTGTATCTACGTCAAACGAAGAGTGAGAAGACATTGATGCGAGAGAACTCAATGCCATTTGTTTTTGTTTGGAAGACGATGTTTTGTTTAACATTGTTGCAGAGAAAACAACAGTAGGCTTGTGGACAAAGTCGGAAATCCTATACATGAAAAAATCCTTAATGATTTGGATCACTCTGAAAAGGAAGTTGTACAGTTTTCGCATGAAAGAAGGTGCGAAAATAGGTGACCACTTAAATACCGTCAATACTCTTTTATGTCAGTTGACTAGCATGGGAGTAAAATTCAAATCTGAAGATAAGGAAATTACACTATCGTGTTCTTTCCTCGTGTCATGGGATCACTTTGTTACCTTTGTTAGTTTTATCTCATCAAAATCTATTGAGTTTGATGTAATTGTTGGAGCTCTATTTTCCGAGGAAACAAGGAAGAAATCAAATCTAGAAACTTGTACATCAGAGGAGATGGCGGTAAGAGGTATATCTAAAGAAAGAGGGAAGAATCAGAGAGGTACTTCTCAATCAAAGTCAAAAAGAAAGAAGAGTAATCTTAAGTGTTGCTGCTGTGGAAAATTTGGGAACCTGAAGAAGGATTTTTTGAAACAACATAAAACGTCCAAAGAAGACTCTACAAAAGAAACAAAGGAAGCAAGTGCAACAGAAACAAAGGAAGCAAGTGCAACAGAAACAATTCACCTTCCAGTTCAGGAATGACTCATGAGGTTTTGTAAATTATTATTTTTTTACGCCATGATCAATATTGGTTATTAGATTTTGGTGCATCCAATCACATGTTTCTTCATAGAAATTGGTTATTTTCTTACCATTCTATTGATGACATAATCGTTTATATGGGAAACGATATTTGTTGTCAAATTGTTGGAATTGGAAGCATTTGAATTAAAATGTATGATGGTTTTGTAAAGACATTAACTGATGTGATGCATGTACCTAAGATGAAAAAGAAGCTAATATCTTTGGGAGTCCTAAATTCTAGAGGATACAAGTGAACAGTTCAAGGTGGAGTTATGAAGGTATACAAAGGCATGTTACTGGTCATGAAGGCTAAGAGGATCATGAATCTTGATTAGCTAGAAGGAAGAACTAAGTTAGATCAAGTAGCAACAGTATCTGAGAACGACAGTGATTCTACTCGACTATGGCATCAATGTTTGGGTCATATGAGCGAGAAAGGACTTAAAGTACTGGTAGATTGTAAGTTACTTCCTAGTTTAAAGTCTTTAAATATATATTTATGCAAACATTGTATTTATGGAAAACAAAGAAGTTTAAAACACGAAGGAACACTAGTAAATGTATCCTTGATTACATCCACTCAGATGTCTAGAGACCATATCCTACTATTTCGTATGGAGGATCATCATATTTTGTCACTTGTATAGATGATTTCTCTAGGAAGGTGTGGGTTTATATGTTAAAAAAAAAATGATGCCTTTTGTAACATCTCGCTCTTACGCGCACTGAGTGAACTTATTCTTTGAGGACACTTTCTTGCAAGTGATCTGGATTATTATACTATTGGACATTTGATTATGATTATGAGGTGTTATGGACTGATGACATGTTATTTGGCTGTATTGACATAAACAAGTGCTATTGACTCGATTTTCCTGAGTGTGCAGGATTTTGGACCTCAAGGATGTTGAGGCATCGATGAAACCCCTTGGACTCTGGATCGAGTTGGGGAGTGGACTATTGGGGGTTTGATTGTTGTATATATGACATTTGTGCATCTTATTAGATGACATGATTATGGATATTATTTCTGACATGACTTGTTGATGATGCACGTTGACGATAACTTGTCAACCAAACTCACATGTGGAGTAAAACGGTCATGCATGATAAACATATATGTCGAGGGAAAGGTGCGGACAACACTCATTCCACAGCTTACTAGAACTCCCATCCTGGCTCAAACTGTAGGTTAACAATTACCTAGTTTGAGAAGACCTACAATGTCGTGAGAGCCAACTGCAACAATTTCTCATCATAATTCTAAGGGGCATGCAATAAGGCAGGGGACTTATTCGTTAGAGGCCCTTAGTCTCCCACAAGATAACCTGTCGGAGTATTGACTCTGGGGGTTTTTGATGTCTAGCAAGTCAGTTAAGAGGCGAGTGGCACACTTGGAGCACAGAGTTCATCTTGAAGGGCACATCGTGCAAGGAAAACATAACGAGACAAGTTGCACCCTTGGAGAACCTAGTGCATCATGAAGGTCACGTCGCGTTGTTAAATAATAAATGAATAAACCTATATGGCCTTAGAACGAATAATGTGATGAGAAAGATTTAAAACAATTTCCATAATAAAATGTCACCCAACATAGGAAAATAACGTCTGGGTCTAAGTGATTCTTATCATAAATATATATATATATATAGTAATGATAATCATCATTAGTCATGTGACGAGAAGGGGGTAAGCAATTCAATTAATTTATAAAAAATATTTTGGGATATAAAATTTAAAAAGGGGGAAAAAGGAGAAATAATTGTTTTGTTACATATGCTAATTACAAATTTATTAATTAAAAAGCAAAAGGGGAAAATGGTAATTTTCTACACTTGCCAATTAGAGTTTAAATGAAAAGGGAAAGAGGTAAATTTAAAAGAATTAGTAAACTAGGAAAAAGAGAGAAACATAACAAGAAAGAGGAAACACAAGGAAAAAGAATAAAGACTAACTTAGTGAGGTATCTAGCATTTAAGAACTTTCTAAATTAAACTCAACTAGTAAATTAGTAAGGGGGTAAGTCATTAAAATGTGTAAGGCAATATGGGAACACTTAGGAGCGATTATAGGAATGCTTTTAGGTGGGTGAGTGAAATATGAGTAATTAATTAATTAATGAAATAAATTCATGGGGCAATGAAGGGTATGGGTGACACATGTACGGAAGGATTTTTATGAATTAAATTATTGAACAATAAATTAAATCAGATTTTGGGAAAGTAAACGACTTAGAAACTCTATATAAAGGAGGGAGGATATGGATGATAGAGCTCTTCTGTGATCCATAATGTTACACTGCAGAAATTTAGACTTGACTAACTTAGCTTGTGGGATTTGGGATACCCAGCTCGGTGAGGAGTGGTAGCTCGTCCTTGCGAGGCGAGCTGAGAGCTATATTTTCTGTGGTTTAGTGTGTGTGGCCCCTTTTCATATCAGGGGGATAAGGGGGAATAAGAGTACCCCTAGCATTGGATGGGAGGTATCGGTGATGTCTCATCGGTCGGCAAGCGGGAGCTGAACATAGCACATGGGACAATGACCCAGAGCGGGGGACTTGGGCTACGATACACTTCCTTTATTTTTGCAAGGTAGATTATTAGTATACTTACGCTTTTATTTTTGTACTTTTACTTGGGTAAAGAAAATGTTGAATTAGCATTTCGACCGAGAACTTAATTTTCCCCTTAAGCCTTAATCTCGTTGTTTTGACTTGATTATGTTGACTTTCGATCCCTAAATGTTGTGATTATCTGACTGTTTTTATCGATTTGTTGTGATGGGTTGTGCTTAAATTCGTCCTCATCCTTAGTTCGTCAGTCCACGCCTGAGAAGTTGGCCAGGAGTCGAATCGAAGGTCGTCACTTCGGTGCATAGTGACCTATAGATTCTAATGCCCTACTTTTTTGTGCATGGATGATGAGCAAAGGATGTATTCGCCCTGCTATCTACCCCTGTTGGTTGTCCCTGGTTGAGTGATTGTCTTTCACCTTGCTACGTTGATTACCTCTATGGTGGTTTTTCTTCCCGCGGTGAACCACTTAAGATCCTCTGCATTGATCCTTGTGTTTAATACCCTTCCTAGCAATTATTTAAGGCTAAGTTTATAATGCTTCTCCTGGCAATTTATTGTGTGTTTTTCCTTACTTTTGGTCTGCCATTACTCTACAATTTACTCCGTGTTTCCTGTGATTCAATGGCATTTACTCTCTGCATTTTTTCTTCTGTTAAACCTCTGCTCTTCTTGACTGTTGATGGCATTCACCCATGTGATTTAACCCACTATTATTAACTTTATCCACAAATTTACTACCCAATATGATTTTAATGTTTAGAGAAGATTTATTCATTTAGAAATGGATGTTGGTATTCAGTTACGATTGAATTATTTCTTTGCTATTTCTGAAGGAGTTTCCATTGTTGGATCTCTTTTCTCTACATTTTAATTATTGATGCGTGTCCATTGTTGGTTTTATTGCACTGCATTTTTCCAGCACTAGTTAAGACTGCGATTTTCCATTGTCAAACTCCATTCGTTGCTTCATTAAGACTGCATTTTGTTTTTGTTTACCTGACAATTTTGCCACTTCTTAGGACTGCATTTCATTTGATTTGGGGGAAAATTTTGCCCAATGAATTTATATATATGGCATATTTTTCTGCTCTATGAATTTCTTACGCCTTACTGCTTAATGGGGACGTATTGGTGGAAAGACAACAATTTATACATTTATCATTGGTGTTATTTCCGTTTTAGTTCACAGAGCGTACCTTTCATTTTGACAGCTATTTCCTTCTTCATTAAAAGATTGCGATTTTTCCATGGTTAAGACTACAATCGTGATTGTGAAGAATGTGATCTTCCTTATTACTTGAAGATGTTACCCCCCTTTAGGAATGTGTTGGATTTAATCATCACCTGTGTTAATTGTGTTTCATTAATTTTGTAGTGCATTGGTTATTGATGCGTGTCTGATTGGAGGTAATTCCTTAGTTCAATGCCTTACGACAGGGAGACTATACAGTGACTGAGTACGAGGCTTGTTTTATGGAGTTTCTTCAGTATGCTCCGCATTTTAATACTGATCAACCTAAGGTCAACAGGTTCATGTTCGGCCTTAATGGTATCATACATGCAAAGGTTAGGATTATGATGCCTCAAACCTTGCATGATGCCATCCAGAAGGCCCTCATAGCAAAGGAGGAGCTTATTAGTGGGGGTCAGAGAGGGACTCCAGCAAGACCAACAGGGTAGGTGTCATCTGGTGTGCAACATCATCAGACACCAGCCAAAAATACAACAAGATATCGTGGCTTCCAGAGGGTATCCACTTTCACTACACCTCAACGACCAGCGCCTCAACAATAGACATCTTACTGAGGACCACCACATCAGCAGTAGCGTCGACCGCAACTGCAACAGTTTATTCCTATTTAGCAGAACCGACCAGAATTTCAAGCTGGTGGGCCATCATATTCTACTTCGGGTACCAGAAGTAATGGACCTAAGAAATGGTTTTGGATGTGTGGGGAGCCACACTACTAGCACGACTTCCCATTGGAGAGGACTAGAGAGTTTGGATCAGTCAGACCCACTACCATGGGATATTTGTGCAAGGCCCATCGGATTCATGCAGTGGTGAATAACCGCCAGGTAGAGCACCAGTCGAATGTGCTCGAGACCCTTAGTATTTTTATAAATCCCGGTGCTACCGAGAGTTTCATTTCTGGTGCAGCGCTAAAAATGATTAAGGTAAAGGCATTTGAACAGGATGAGTTTAGCTTCGTAGAGATGGCTTCGGGAGCCAAATAGAAGATTAGAGGAAAGGTTATGGGTTGTACCCTTAACCTGGGAGAGTTTGTCACCAGATCCAACCTGTACATCACGATCTTAGGATCTTATGACGTCGTGATTGGTATGGGTTGGTTGGAATCGCATGAGGTGATACTCAACTGTAAGAAAAAACAATTGAGTTTGGTCGATGATGAGGGAAAAAGAGGAGTGATTATAGGACAGAACCAGGGAGTTTCCTTGAGGTTCATCTCTTCCTTGCATCTACAGAAGAGAATTCGCAAGGGATGTAAGATTTATGCAATCCTTACGTTAAACAAGAAGGGAGTAGAAGAAGGTCTAAACCAACTTTCGATGGTGAGAGATTTTGCAGACGTTTTTCCAGAGGAGTTACCTAGGATGTCGCCAGAGAAGGAATTGGAGTTTACCATATACATAAAATCAAGGACTGGACCAATAGCGAGAATGCCTTATCGTATGTTGACCCTAGATTTACAGGAGTTCAGAATGAAACTGAAGGAGTTGTTGGACTTGGGACTTATACGTCAAATTGTGTCACCATGGGGTGCGCCTGTTATTTTCATAAGAAAGAAGGATGGGTCGTGGAGGCTCTGCATTGACTACCATCAATTGAACAAGGAAACGATCGAGAATCAATATCTGTTGCTGAGAATTGATGATCTGTTCGATCATATGAAGGGTGCTACGGTGTTCTCAAAGATCGAATTTTGATCATGGAATCAACAATTATGGATCAAGGAGGATGATGTCCCTAAGATCGCCTTTAAGACGAGTTTTGGTCATTACAATTTTACTGTTTTACCATTTGGACTAACAAAGGCCCCAAGGGTATTTATGAGTTTGATGAACGGGGTGTTCTGTAAGTACTTGGACAAGTTTGTCCAAGTATTCATTAACGATATTTTGATTTACTCTCGGACGATGGAGGAGCATGACAAGCACTTGCGCTTGGTACTACAGTGTTTGCGAGAGAACAAATTGTATGTGAAGTTGTCCGAATACTCGTTTTATCAATCAAATATTCACTATTTAGGGCATGTCATCTTCGGTGAAGGTATCTCCATGGATCCAACAAAGGTTAAGGCTATCATGGAATGGTCCATGCCAACGAATGTCCCGGAAGTGCGTAGCTTCATGGGTTTAGCAAGATACTATTGACGACTCATCGAGGGATTTTCAAAGACAGAAAATCCGATCATGGAGTTGGAGAAGAAGAACAAGAAGTTTGTTTGGACCGAGAAATGCATGGAATCCTTTTAGAGGTTCAAAGAGCTATTGAAAATGACACTGATACTAAAATTCCCTGACATGGATGAAAAATTCTTGATATGCACTGATGCATCCAAGGAAGGCTTAGGCAGAGTCTTGATGCAAGATGATTGAGTGATCGCTTACATCTCGAGGAAACTGAGAAGGCATGAGGAGAACTATGCAATGCACGATTTGGAGTTGTTATCCAATGTATATGCCTTGAATGTTTGGAGACACTACCTTGTTGGACTAAAATTTGAACTAAAGATGAACCACTGTGGAGTACAACACATCTTTATGCAAGACATCCTCAACGTGCGACAACGACGTTGGTAGGAATTGCTTAGCAAGTACGATTTTGATATTTCTTACATAAAAGGAATAGTGGACTGAGTGGCATATGAATTGAGTCGGATACCACACATATTTTCGATGGTGCCTCTTCAGACGAATCTACGTGAAAATATTCTAACTTTACAATGTGAGGATGACTAGTACAAAGAGGTCGAGGATTTTATCGGAAAAAAAAAAATTATTGTACCAAGATTTGAAGAATCTGTGTTTAAAGACGATCATGGATTATTGAGGTTTAAAAATCAGATTTATGTACTACCAAATGATGAGTTGAGGAGCTTGATCCTAAACAAGGCTCATAGAGCAGTATACATGGCTCACATGGGAGTCACGAAGATGAGGGAGGATCTTAAACCCTTATTCTTCTGGAAAGGAATGAATGAAGACATAGTCAACTATGTGGCCAGATGTCTAGAATGTCAGTAGGTAAAGGTCAAACATAGACATCCAACAGGATTACTATAGCCACACGCTATTCTAGAATCGAAATGGGAGGTTATTTCGATGGATTTTTTTGTTGGATTGCCACTGACGACAAGGAGACAAAACTCGATTTTCGTATTAGTCGAAACTCTAAAGAAGAGTGCTCGTTTTATCCCTGTGCATATGACATATTAGGCACCTGACATAGCTAGAGTTTTAATCAGTGATATTGTGAGGCTGGATGGCATGCCTAAGAGGATTATATCTGATCAAGTATCAGTGTTTACTGGACAATTTTGGACTAGTTTCCAATAGGCCTTGGGAACCCAACTTAACTTTAGTACTGTGTATCACCAAGAGAATGACGAGAAGACCGAATGAATGAACCATAACTTGGAGGACATGTTGTGTGTGTACGTGATGGACCAACAAAATATTTGGGAAGAATTATTTCCACTGGTGGAATTCGATTATAACAACAGTTACCAAAGAACCATTAAGATGGTGCCTTTTGAGTTTCTTTACGGACAACCGTGTCATACACCTTTGAGTTGGGATTGGCTTGAGGATAGGGTCCTGGTGGGACCAGAAGTGATCCAAGAAATGGAAGAGCAAATTCAAACAATAAGACAAAGGATTAAAGAAGCGTAGGATCGACAAAAGAGTTATGTCGATGTGCACCGTGTCGACCGTAGTTACGAAGTTGGCGATCGAGTCTTCTTACGGGTAAAACCACATAAGAGTTAGATCAGGTTTGGAAAGGGAGATAAAATCTCTCCTAGATTCGTGGGACCTTTCAAGATTGTGGAGAGGAAGGGGCCCATGGCCTATCGACTAGCCTTGCCTGATTCTTTGAGGCATATGCACGGTGTTTTTCATGTATCTATTTTGAGACATTATATTAGTGACCCTACACATGTTATTGACATGAGTTCCTTGCAAGTATCAGATGAGGGGGGGCTCATAGTTGAGCTGATCCACATCCTGGATAATCGCATTCGACAACTATGAATTTGAACAATAGATCGGGTCAAGGTCCAGTTGGACAACTATAGTCCTCACTCGTCGACCTAGGAGGATGCATATGATATGCGTCAGTAGTTTCCATTTTTGTTTGATAAATAAAATTATGATACTATGATACAAATTATTTCGACACTAATATACTATGAAACTTTGAGATGAATTTTATACCAAGAGGGGGTCTATGTAACATCCCGCTCTTGCACGCACTGAGCGAACTTATTATTTGAGGACACTTGCTTGCAAGTGATCTAGATTATTATGATATTGGACATTTGATTATGATTATGAGGCTTTATGTATTGATGACATGTTATTTGGTTGTATTGACATAGAGAGGTGCTATTGACTCAATTTTCCTGAGTGTGCAGGATTTTGGACCTCGAGGGTGCAGAGGCATCGATGAAACCCCTTGGACTCCAGATTGAGTCGGGGAGTGGACTATTGGGGGTTTGATTGTTGTATACATGACATTTGTGCATCTGATTAGATGATATGATTATGGATATTATTTATGACATGACTCATTGATGATGCAGGATGATGATAGTTTTTCGACCAGACTGACATGTGCAGTAGAGGGGTCACACACGATAACCCGAGACATTGTGGAAGAGGTGTGGACAACAACCCTACCACAGTTTACTAACACTCCCACCATGGCTCAAATTGTAGGTTAACGATTACCTAGTTCGAGAATACCCACGATGTCGTGAGGGCCAATTGCGACAATCGCTCACGATGATTCTAAGGGGCGCGTAATAATTTAAGGACCTTATTCCTTAGAGTCCCTTAGTCTCCCACAAGATCCCATGGCACAGTATTGACTCTAGCGGTTTTTATGTCTACCAAGTCAGTCAAGAGGCAAGTGATACCCTTGGAGCATGGAGTGCGTCCTGAAGGGCATGTCGTGCAAGGGAAACAAAATGAGGAGAGTGTCACCCTTGGAGCACGAAGTGTGTCCTGAAGGGAACGTTGTGCAAGGGAAATAGAATGAGGCGAGTGGCACCCTTGGAGCACCTAGTTCGTCCTGAAGGGCGCGCCGCGTTGTTAAATAATAAATTAATAAACCTATATGGCCTTAGAACAAATAATTTGATGAGAAATATTTAAAACAATTTCCCTAACAAAATGTCACCCAGCCAAGGAAAATAACGTATAGGTAATAAATTGAGTTAATTTATAAAAAGGCTTTTGGGAGAAAAAATTTGAAAAGGGGGGAAAAGGGGAAATAATTGTTTTGTTACATATGCTAATTAAAAATTTGTTAATTAAAAAGGAAAAGGGGAAAAAGGTAGTTTTCTACACTTTCGAATTTGAGTTTTAAATGAAAAGGGAAAGAGGGAAATTTAAAAGAATTAGGAAACTAGGAAAAAGAGGGAAACATAAAAAGAAAGAGGAAACACAAGGAAAAATAAGAAAGACTAACTTAGTAAGGTGTCTAGCATTTAAGAATTTTCTAAATTAAATTTAACTGGTAAATTAGTAAGGGGGTAAGTCATTAAAATGTGTAAGAGAATATGGGGACACCTAGGAGGGATTCTAGGAATGCTTTTAGGTGGGTGAGGGAAATATGAGTAATTAATTAATTAATTAAATAAATTTATGGTGCAATGAAGGGGATGCATGACACATGTATGGGGAGGATTTTTATGAATTAAATTATTGAACAATAAATTAAATGGGATTTTGGGAAAGTAAATGACTTAGAGACTCTATATAAAGGAGGGAGGAGAAGGATGATAGAGCTCTTCTGCGATGCGTAATGTTACGTTGCAGAAATTTAAACTTGATTAGCTTAGCTTGTGAGAGTTGGGATACCCAGCTTGATGAGGAGTGGTATCTTGGCCTTGTGACGCTATTTACAAGCTAGTTGTTCTTTGGTTTAGTGTGCATGGTCTCTTTGTGGCTTAGGGGGCTAAGGGGGAAAAATATTAACCCTAGTGTTGGCTGAGCGGTACCGGTGAAGTCTCATCGGTCAACAAGCGAGAGTAGCACCGATGGCACGGGACAATGACTCAAAGAAGGCAACTTGGGCTACCGTATGCTTCCTTTATTTCTGCATGGTAGATTATTATTATACTTTACGCATTTATTTCTGTAATTTTACTTGGTTAAAGAAAATGTTGACTTAGCATTTCAGCCAAGAACTTAATTTTCCCCTTAATCTTGAAGCTCATTGTTTGACTTGATTCCCTTGGATTTCGATGCCTGAATGTTGTGACTATCTGACTAGTTTTATCAATTTGATGTGATGGGTTAGGCTTTACTTCATCCTCATCCCTATTTTGTCAGTCCACACCTGACCAATCGGCCAGGAGCCGAATCGATGGTTGTCACTTCGGTGCACAACGACCTATAGATTATAATTCCCTGATTTTCTGTACATGGATGATGAGAGAAGGATGTGTTGGCCCCATTGTCTACCCGTGTTGGTTGTCCCTGGTTGAATGACTGTCTTGGGCCTTCCTTCATTGATTACCTATGTGGTGGTTTTTCTTCCCGCAGCGAACCTCTTATGATCCTCTGTGTTGATCCCTACATTTAATGCCCTTCCTGGAAATTATTTAAGGTTGAGTTTATAATGCTTCTCTTGGGGATTTATTGTGTGTTTTTCCTTACTTCTAGTCTACCATTACTCTATGATTTTACTTTGCGTTTCTTGTGATTCAATGGAATTTACTCTCTTCATTTTTTCTTGTGTTAAACCTCTTCTCTTCTTGACTGTTGACAATATTCACCCATGAGATTTAACCCACTGCTATTAACTTTACCCATGAATTTACTACCCAATACGATTTTAATGTTTTGAGAAGATTTATTCATTTAGAAGCAGATGTTGGTATTCAGTTACGATTGAATTATTGCTCTGCAATTTCTAGAGGCGTTGCTATTGTCAGATCTCTTTGCTTTGCTTTTTTATTATTAATGCGTTTCCATTGTTGGTTTTATTGCACTGTGTTTTTCCACCGCTATTTAAGACTGTGATTTTCCATTGTCAGGCTACATTCATTGCTTCATTAAGACTGCATTTGGTTTTTGTTTTCCTGGCGATTTTGCCACTTCTTAGGACTGCATTTCGTTTGATTTGGGGGTGAATTTTTCCCAACGAATTTATATATCTGGCATATTTTTCTCCTCCATGAATTGCTTGCGCCTTACTGGTTAATGGGGGCATATTGGTGGCAAGACAGTGATTTATACATTTATCATTGGTGTTATTTCCATTTTAGTTCATAGAGTGTACCTTTCATTTTGACAGTTATTTCCTTCTTGCATTAAAAGACTGCAATTTTTCCATGGTTAAGACTGCAATCGTGGTTGTTAAGACTGTGATTTTTCCATGGTTAAGAATGCAATCGTGCCTGTTAATACTGCGATCTTTCTTGTTACCTAAATATGTTACCCCCTTTAGGAATTTTTTGCATTTAATCATCACCTGTGTTGATTGTGTTTCATTAATTTTGTGGTGCATTGGTTATTGATGCATGTCTGATTGGAGGTAATTCCTGCGTTTTATATGGTGTCTTTTCTTCAATTGATAGCGAATTATATCATTGCCAGATATGAATTCATAGCTGACTGCATGCACATTTGTTAGAAATTTAATAGTTGGAAGATGTAATGGGATGGCGTTATTACACAACAATTTTATTATCATTCTTAGACAGCCTTTAATTAACAACCTTTGAGTAGACAACCTTTAATTTGATTAGACAACTTTACTTCCTTTATAGACATTCTTTAAATTAACTTAGATTAGACTTGTCAAATTAGTTTTAGTATTGATTAAACTAGACTTGTCATTAGATTGAATTTAATGACTAATTTGTAATGTAGACTTGTCGAATTGATTTGTATTTAATGTTAATTATATTGAAATTAATGACTAAATTATGATGTAGACTTGTCGAATTGATTTGTATTTAATGTTAAGCAGATTGTAAGTTAATGACTAAATTGTGATGTAGACTCGCCGAATTTGAATTGTATTTAATGTTAATTAGATTGTAAATTTATGACTAATTTGTAATCTAGACTTGATGGAATTGATTGTATTCAGTGTTAAATTAGATTGTAAATTAAAGACTAATTTATAATTTAGACCTACTAAATTTAGATTGGTAATCAATTTTAAAACAAATTGTAATTATTGACTAGTTTATACTTGATGAATGATCGGGTTGTTGGCGAAGTCATGTTTTATCTTGCGCTTCCTTCGAACAATGTCATATTGTGTCTTGTCAACCGGTTTCTTCGGGTGTGGGCGTAGTACCCTTGTCAAATGTTTCGGTTCATAGCACGTTGGTTTTCTTGAGTCCTTGGTCATGTTAGGTTATATTGTGCCAAGATTATTGATGCTTCTATCACCTGGGGATGACAGGACTCCCGATGAGGGAATCATGACGCACCCTATTGGATAACGACGAATGATAACTTGGTTGAAGTTGGTGCCTTCCGTATGAGTGTTGTTGAACGTTGTAAGTTTGCTTTTGGCACACGGGTTGAGTGCCTTCATGCATTTGGTTCACGCACCTTGATTTTATAGTCTTTGGTCGTCAAGGTCGTTGTGTCGGGATGGGGATGTTGTCCCTTAGCTTGTAGGTGTGGTCATGTTTGCGTCGAGATAGTAGTCATTTCTCCTTGTTGTTTTACGCATGTTTTGCCCAACTACTCATGTGCCAGTGCATGGAGTCATAGATGTCTATTTCCTGGACAACATGCTTGCGTTCGTCGTCAGTCGTGTGGTTCAACTATTGTCGTCTTAGCCTTCCTGCCTAAAAACAAAAAAAAATTGAACTTCGGCTTCGCTTATAGTCCTAACGATGGGGTCGTTACATCATTGTTGTTTTGAAGCAGTTTATATCTTTAGTTGAAAAGAATTCATGCAGGTCAATAAAATGTTTAAGAACAGATAATGGTTGTGAATTTACGTCAAGGGAATTTGAGAGAAATTGCAAGGAGTCTGGGATTGATAGGAATAAAACCACTTCCTATACTCCTTAGAAAAAATATGTTGTTGAAAACACGGATAGGAATATTCTAGAAAGATAAATGAACATGCTTAGTAATGCCAAGTTGTACTAAGAATTGTGGGAAGAAGAAGTTTCTACAACTTGTTATTTAGTAAATCGATCACCATCAACAACAATAGTATGTAATATTTTAGGAGAAGGATGGACAGGTCACCCTTGTGACTATTCTAATCTTAAATTTTTTGGTTCTGATCCCTATGCTCTTATTCCTAAACATCAACATTCTAAATGAGATCCAAAAAAAAAATACTTATTTTTGTTGGGTATTAAGGGATACAGATTGTGGGACCCTACTTCCCACAAAATCACCATTAACAAAGATGTTATATGTAATGAATCATGACTCATTAAATAATATGTGGATGTTCAAGTGAAACATGCAGAAGTACCATAATATCATCAAATACAGTTTGAAACTCGTTTATCTACCGAAGACAATGAACACGAAGAAGTTTTTGAAGATGTTCATGAAGAAGTTTCCATAGAAGAAAATGTGGATGGACATAATAATAAAAAAAAATTGGATCAACCACAGACATCCTAAAGGATATATACACATGTCATAAAGCCTCCTAGAAGGTATGATGATTTTGTTTCATGTGATTTTTTGATTACTGATGATGAGGAACCTATTTTCTATTAGGAACCAATGGAGGTGTTTGATAATCAAAAACAAAAAGAAGCAATGAAAGAGGAAATGAATGCGTTAGAGAGGAATGGAACATGGGACATGGTAGAAATCCTAAAAGACAGGAAGATTGTGGGTTTCAATTAGTTCATTAAGATAAAGAGGGGTGTTGATGATAAGATTCCAAGGTACAAAACAAGGTTGGTTGCAAAAGGATATTCTCAGAAAGAAGGTATTCCTTTTCATGATATTTTTTCATCAGTTCTTAAGATTGTTTCAATTTGAGTTGTGTTAGAATTAGTTGCATTACTTGATCTAGATTTAGAACATCTAGATGTTTAAAAAACATTCTTACATGGAGATTTATATGAGGAAATATACATGGAACAACCAGAAGGGTGTTAGAATATAATGGATTGGCTCATTTTACCATCGATAATATCACTATTGTCACCCAACCGTAGGCCGAATCCACCCTCAGGAGTACCTTAACCTTGACAGAGAATCACTCTGGAAGAAAAACCTAGGCTAGATAGTCAAACAAAGGGTAGCACACCTTTCCGCAAGGATAGTGCATCAAACAAGAGATGATAAGATATCCCAAACCCTAACCAAGAGATAGTCTAAGACAAACGTGATCTGCTAGCGCTGCAAGAACTGCAATGACAACTCTCCTCCAAATCTGTGCACAAAACTAGGCACTGTAGTGTGCACAAGTGTTTCTCTGCAATTCTAAGACTCCCTCTCAGAATGAAGACTGGTCTCCTGTATTTATACTGATTCTGGCTAACTGTCTGGGCTGAATTCTCATTCTGGGTATCTATATGTTCAATATATATTATTTCTTCTGGACGACTTCTTCTCTTGAAGTCTAATAACCTAATACAAGTTATCTTCTTTAGACGACATGTCTTCTAGTGTTATTAGCCAACTTATTAGGGTTTCTTCTTGCTTCTGGGAATATTCTATTCTCTTTAGGTTTACATGTGGAGGTAAATACCTCCTGCAACTACCGCAATATCAACACTCCCTTCCTACAGGTAATGGTCTTGAGCACAAACATACGATTCACCTGGTAGAATACACATAGTTGTATAGAATATCACATGACTAGATCATGAGCACCATCATCATCATCAGTGTCATCCACTGCATCATCTCTCGAAACCATACTCTATCTGAGTAAGCAGACATGATGCTCACCCCATAGAGTGACACAAGAGACATTCTTCTAATCTAGAAGAGTAACTGTTCTGAACCATTTTCTGTCTAGAAAATCTCTGTTCATCATTCCTCTAGCTGATAATTATTTTCAACATTGTTGATAGTATTCAAGGAAATCATAACAATATCATTCAATAGAACACAATTGTGTCTATACATAGTAGTAAACAACTACAATCTAGTGGTACACTATGACACCAAGTATCACAGAAATACTTGATCAAACAGTGGAACACATCTACCACAATAGTATACATCTACTATCTAGAAACATACAGTCATCAAAACAATCATCTGATATCAACCTGCACAGAAACAATGTTATGATATAAAATGAATCATTTGGGTCATTCTTCTACTCACATCTTTGAGATATTGGAAGAGCATATGTCCTTAAAAAGGTAAGACTTCAATGGTGAGGTATCTGGACTATTCTTCTCAAGAAAGGAAGAAAACCTGTCCTGATTTCTAAGCCTGGACTATTCCCCACCCTGAGCCATTCCTCTGACACTAAACAAAGTGTAACATGGAGAGAATGAGTCTGCTCAATGAATGTTTGTCCCTGATTGTTGAACCTGGACCATTCCCCACCCTTGGCCATTCCTCCGACACTAAACAAAGTGAAACCTGGAGAGAATGAATCCACCCTAAGGAATGACTATCCTACACCAATGTCCAAAACAAACCATTCCCCATGTTAACCACAATCAGAAATCATTGTCTGGTGAGGCGGGCCAGTGTTCTTGAGTAACCCTAAAGAAGAGAGAATTCCCTAGACCACTTCCCATGTTAACCACAATGGGAAGTCGCTTTCTATGGTACATCAACAATCTGGACCATTTTTCGAACTAGAAAATGTGTGTCCGTCAGAAATCTCAATCCACTTTCCGAACTGGAAAGAATCTCCTCATCCTGGACCATCTTTTGAACTGAAAAATGATTTTCCATCAATCAATAATACAACATTGCTCCCTCCCAACCTAGAAGTCATCTCTTCCTTTTTCAATAAGGAAGTTGTCTCCACAAGCTCCAACCTGAGTATGCAAACTCTTTCATCTTGGATAGAAGATTTACCAAAATGTCTGCTTATCTCCTCATATGTGGAGAGATGTATTGGAGAACCACTTTATCCTTTATGGAATTTATCACATATAATGTAATGCTTGATTTCAAATGTACTTCGGTCTGGAACATTGGTTTTCTCTTAATGCTTCATGTAGCTCTGATCAATAAAGTATATCATTGTTTGGAAAACTGGAACATATCCATGTGGCACTTCTTTTGTCATCATGAGATATGATCTTCTGAGTAATAATCTTGATACAATATCTTTGTTATAGAAAATATTCACCATTCTTATGCTGTACACTAGAGGTTCTCCACCAAGTTATCTTCTTCCATCTGCATACAAGGGTCTCTTTCTAGTATGCTTCAAAGTCTTTAGGTTTCTCTTCATACGCTCTTTGTTCAAATGCTCTGGAGAACATTCTTTGCATTCATCTAATGTAGAACTCCAACCCATGGATATTGTGGATGATATAAAGAATCATCTAGAGGTATGTCTGGTTTACTGGAACAAGTAATTGTCATGCAATGCTTGATTGCAATTCTTGGTTAGTCTTCTCCCTCCATTTGGGAGAACCTCTAGTTCTAGATCTTGCAATGATTTCATATATACATTTTTCTTCATCATAACTTTCAATTCCTCTGCTTGATTGATTTTAGTGAGTTCATATTAGCCTAGTAATCTTGTGATTCTTAATACAGTGACTGGTTGTTCTGGCTTCTCTTTCTTTTCTGGAATCTTCATGTTCTTCCTGATTTTTTTCTTTATCTCTTGGGTCCATGGAGTTTCTTATAGATTCCATGCCGTAAATATTCCACTTATTCCTTTCATTATAGAATCATGAATGTGGATGGACAACCAGGGATACTTTAAGGCTTCTCTTCAAAGAAGACTTCTTCTGAGGTTGAACTAAACACGTATTGTCTTTCATGGTTCCTACCATGGATATATACTTCATCATCTTCAATGGATCATAGGATTATCTCCCTCCTAATCCTTGCTTCATGTATGAGTGCATATAATAAGCTATCTCCATCTAATAGAGTCCACACTTCTGTCTACTTCCTTATTGTCTTCTGCAATATATAATTGGCTCCCTCCGTCTAACAGATTCCACGCTTCCGTCTTATTGTCTTCTACAAAAGGTCATAAGTCTTTCTCCAATTTCCTCTAGATTTTTTACTTCTTTCTGCCTTTGCTTCTTCTAAATATCTTCATGATTGATTCTGATTTTGAATTATCATGTAATATCTTCCACATGATTTGTTTGATGTATTTCATCCTTTCATGTGTATTATCTAACTTGTATAATGATAGCAATACTTATCTTGTTGTTCTTCCATAGGTATAGTTTTTCTTGGAACACATTATCTTCCAAGAGATAGATATACAAGATATGTACATAGACGATGCAAACAAGATATGTACAAGAACTAAGAAGAGTATTGTTACCTTCAGAAGAAGAAGTCTCTTTAATCCTGTTTAGTCTTCTTTGTCGATTCCTTTTCTTAGGAAACTAATGCTTTGTGTTTCTCCTTCCTTTTCTTTAGCTCACGACAATGATCCTTGTAGTGACGATACTTTCGATAGTTGAAGCAATGTATTTATGAAATATCTTTCTCTTGATTTGGATTCCTCCTTGAACCAATCTTCCTTGTGTTCCTGAAATTCTTGAATCTTGTTGTGAAGGCTTGACCATCATACTTCTTTTGTGGTTTCTCTTTTGCATTGATCCTAGATTCTTCTTGGGCACAACAAGTCCAAAGTTCTTCAAATGTAGGATACTCCTTCCTTGTGTTCATGCTTGCGGAAAATGCATCACATGTCTAGGGAAGATCATTGAGTACTATGTTTACCAATTCCTTCTATGAAATGATCTCTTCAATAGATTGTATTTGATCTCTTAACTGGGAGATCCTCACAAAGTATGATGTTATGCTATCATCATCATTCATCGTCATGTCTCGGAGCTCATTCTTTAAACTCATTATTTGTCCAATGCTTATAACTAAGAAGAGGTTTGTTAGGGCATCGTACATCTTCAATGAGTGAATATGGGAGATGTGGGGTATCAAGTGGTATTTTATAGAGTCCACTATGATACTCATGGCATTGATGTCACTATCTTTGAACTTATCCATAAGTACAATGTTCTGTGGTTCCTTCTTTTTTTCTTCTTCAAACTCTGGTTCCACGATCTTTCCTTTCATGATATCCAACACTTTATTCTTGGCAAGGATGAGGTCAATCCTTGTCTTCCACACTCTGAAGTTAGAAGCTTCATCTATTTATTTTTTTTGACTTCATAGAGTAAGTCATGGTTTCTTTGACTTGGTCAACCCTAGATCTGACCAAAAACTCAAACTTGATGTCTTTCCTTGCTAAGAGTACTAGGAGATGCACTAGGCTAAGGTGATCTGATCTATATGTAAATTAGGTCAATCCCTTCACTTAAGCCGCCTCAACGAGAGGATTAGGGTTTCTACAACTGCACTTGCTAGTAACCCTAGTGATAGTGTTATCATGACTGCTCCTGCTAGAAACCCTAGTGACAATTCTTAAACGATCTTAATATACTTACGGTTATGTTTCCTTCCAACGGTTAGACTGAATGAAGGAGGTGTGGGCCCATAACCTATTAGAATGTAATGGATGTGCTCATTTTACCATCAACAATATCACTATTGTCACCCAACCATAGGCGGAAGCCACCCTTTGAGCACCTTAACCTTGACAAAGAATCACTCCGGAAGAAAACCCTAGGCTAGATAGTGAAACAAAGGGTAGCGCACATTTACCCAAGGATAGCGCATCAAACAAGAGTTGATCAGATAGTCCAAACCCTAACTAAGAAATAGTCTAAGCCAAACGTGATCTGTTAGCGCTGCAACGACTGCAATGGCAGTTCTCCTCCAAATCTGTGCACAAAACTGGGCACTGTAGTGCGCACAAGTGCTACTCTGCAATTCTGAGACTGCCTGCCAGAATGAAGACTGGCCTCTTGTATTTATACAGATTCTGGCTAAATGTCTCGGTTGACTTCTCATTCTAGGTATCTGTTTGTTCAACATATATTATTTCTGTTGGCCGACTTCTTCTCTTGGAAGCTAATAACCTAATACAAGTTATATTCTTGAGCCGACATGTCTTCTAGGGTTATTAACCAACTTATTAGGGTTTCTTCTTGCTTCCCGGAATATGCTATTCTTGGCAGGTTTACATGTGGAGGTAAATACCTCCCGTAGCTACCATAATATCAACAAAGGGTTTGTTCAAGATCGTAGGAAAAGTTTTGTTTGTGGGGTGAAGAAGTAATTGTATGGTGTGAGGCAGTCTCCCAAACAATGATACAAGAAATTTGATTCTTTCATGGTGAGCTAGAATTATACAAGGAGTGAGGATGATCACTGTGTCTATTTTAGAATGTTTGATAGTGACATATTCATCATTTTGGTTCTTTATGTTGACAACATGCTTTTAGCAAGAAAGAGCATGGCATAGATCAACAACTTAAAGGCTCATATGGGTAGGACATTTTATATGAAATATCTAGGAGAAACAAAACAAACCTTGGGCATGGAGATATTGAGATATAGAAAAAATCGTAAGATATGGTTATCACAACATAAGTATGTAGAGAAAATACTTTTGAGGTTTGGTATGAACATTGTGAAATCAGTCTCAATCTCTTTGGCTTCCCATTTCAATCTTTCTTCAACATTATGTCCTAGTACAGATGAAGAAAATGGATATATGTGTTGTGTACCATATGCTAATGTAGTAAGAAGTTTGATGTATGCGATGGTGAGTACAAGAACATATATTTCACATGCAGTCGGTGTTGTCAACAAACACATGGAAAATCCAGGAAAAGAGCATTGGGCATTAGTGAAATGGGTGCTTCATTATTTGAGGGGAACAAGTAATTATTGTATCACCTATAACAATTGTAGTGATAATAGTATGCGGAAATGGTGATTCAGATTTTGCAGGTGATTTGGACAAGAGGAGGTCAACTTGAAGATATGTTTTTACTCTTGCGGGTGGAGATATTAGTTGGATGTCAAAGCTTCAAAATATTGTTTCTTTATGCATTACAGAGGAATAATATGTACTTGTTTCACATGCTTGCAAGGAAGCAATTTGGTTAACAGGTTTACTGGGTGAGTTTCGAAGGATGCAAGAGAAACTAAAATTATTCTGTGATAGTCAAAGTGCTATTCACTTGGCTAAAAATTCATCTTATCATACTAAGAAAAAACATATTCCTGTTAAGTACCATTTTGTCAGACAAGTTGTAGATGAAGATGTAATGACTTTTAAAAAAACTCTATACAAAGGAAAATTGTGTAGACATTTTCACAAATTTAGTACTGTTAGATAAGCTGAAATGGTGTTTCACTTCTCTTGGCTTGCAGGGAAGGTGATGAATAAATTGGGCATGATATATCAGGTAAATTGTTGTCACGATGGAGATTGTTGATTATGCCAACTAATTTTCCAAAATTTCATGGACATTGACAGATTTAGTGGCTCATATTTTGTAGAAGTTAGTTCAACCAAATCTACCAATTTTGTATGAGCACACATTATGATGGAGATTTTTCTAACAAATTGATTTTTTGTTTATTATTCATGTCAGCCCATTGAGGAGGGGTTGGGAATAAGGTTGGAGAGGTTGATATTGTAGAGTGGATCAAATGGTATTTTGAACTGTTATAAGCCTACTTAATGTGGTTGTTGTACATTCTCCCTTGAACAATAATCAAATACCGATTATCATTTCCCTTTGGAGGTTTCTCTTACAAGAAGGGTTTTACCATTTAAACCATTGTGCCATTTTTGTATATCTTTGATGTGTCAGTGATCTTGTTCAATATTTGTAATTGCTCATTTTGTCTTGTTTAGTTTTAGTCGCAAAATATTTTACACTTTTTCTATGAATATCTATAAATTTCTGAAATTACCTTGTTACAACCTTATTTTAATATTACGTGCATACTCATTGATATCATCTTCTAAAACACATGAGACATCGTTAACTCACATAAGAAATCTCTCAATATATTGATACCATATGTTCTTAGTATGAAGAGTTTTCATTGAAGTTCTAGTAGCGAAAAAACGAGGAAGCGATTTCAAATGGAAGAGTAATTCAGATTTCTATTCACTTTCATGGAAAATGAAACTATATACAATTCTCACACGAGATCAAATTAATAGAAACCAAACCATATCTTGGAGATCAAATTAAATAGAAACCAAACCATATCCTTGCTCATGAAGAATGCATTGGAATGGTTTATGTTTAATCAACCACATATGTGGAACTAAGGAACATAAGGGCAATCCACTCATATTCGTATATTCATGAACATTAATTGAAACACTAACGGTTCAAAATAATAATGGTCCTTATGGGAACCTGAATCTCATAAATGGATGATTTCGCGGTTATGTTGTTATCTAGTGGTGCACCATCTTTGATTATCTAGCTGGATTGATAAAGCTAGAGGGATTGTATTAATGTGATGAATTTAAAGTATGTTTAATTGAGAGAGTTATTGTAATGTATTTTTATTATTTTTTTTTATCCAAATATACAATTTTATTGTAAAAGGTTATTATTCAAAAAAATAACTAATTTCAAATAAAATTATTTTAATATGAAAATATTTATAATTCAAATTATTAATATTAATATGAAAATTTCTCTTACTTATGTTTATAAAGTGGACTTTCTTTTCTTGAAAGAACTTAAATCATTATAATATACTAATAGTTAGTTATCATGTTTATTATCCCCTCACCAAGATTTAATTTCCTCAAAACCTAAATCAAACCTTTCTGTATATAAGATTTATTAATATATAAAATAAATAAATATCAAAATTTGTTTTAACATCTTTTAATAGTTTGATATTAGCTAATTCAATAAATAAATATATATTTTATTTTTTAAATAGTTAAAATCTTTTTTACTTCACCACTTAATTTTAAGATATATTTATGAATTTATATTTTTTTAACCACCCTCTTCTTCTGATATATTGTTTGTATCCACCTTTTCTACATACAACATTTTAAATAGGTTAACAAAAATATACCAAAACCACATTATTTTCCAATGAGCATTTCTAAATGTAATATAGAAAAAGTTCTCATTATAATTAAAAAAATATATATAAAAACAAAAGATTAGCTTAATTTTTTTTATCTCTTCTCCAATAGTGGTGGGATAGCTATGAATTTAGAGGATCACCTTGCAAAACAAAACCTATCTAAACAGCTCTACAAAACCCATTTTATCTAGGTGTGACAAAAATAAATAATATCCTATCATTTTTAAAATTATATAAAAATATTGATAAATTATAAATTATAAAAAATACTAAAAAAATAATATTAAAATAAATAATATGTTATAATTTTTACAATAAAAATATTAATAAATTAGAATAATTGTATTATAATTAAAATTGTTATTTAAAAAAAAATATTAGATTGGATAAGTTTTGTGAATTCTTTCCACATATTAAATTCAACTAATGTGGATATTATATGTTAATTTCAATTTTTTTTTTTAAAATGTGTATTTCAGATTGATACACACTCTAAAAAGAAATGTTGATACACAAAATAAATAAATACGATTTTCAATAGGAAAATGAAGTGAAGCATACATGAGTCATACATTTTTTTTAAAGAAAGGATAAGATTTTTTTTGGATAAGGATAACAGTACAAAGTCCAAACCATATGTAGCTATTAAAAACATGTGGTGTTTAGATATCGTATTGTAGTTGGTTACATCCACTTAACGTGAGGACAGATTGGGTATGGATGTTTGATTTGAAGAGAAGTTTGCGAAGGTACCCACGTCTACCTCGAGCTTGTTTTGATCGTCTGGCCAAGGCAGTTCCGGTACATATAGTTTTACTTTTCATGTTACATTTATGCACATGCGAAGTTCTTGACGTCTCACTCTCTGCAGATACGTAACCTTATTCCATTTACTGTGGGAGGAAGTTGCAAGATCATAATCACCTACATCTTTTTCTTTTCTTTTTTTCTAAAATTTCTACAAACTGACTGCTCTCAGGAGTCTTGAGGTATCAGCAAGTTGCCATAGGATATGTATTATTGACTAGCTGAGGTATGAGAAAGTAGTTGTGAGATCATAGCTACATCTTTTTTTTATAAGAATTTCTACAAAATAAGATATCACAAAGTTGCCATAGGATTTGAAATATTGACTAACTGAGGAATCACAAAGTTGCCATAAGATTTAAAGGGTTTGGAATATTGACTAATTGAGGAATCACAAAGTTGCCTTAAGATTTAAACTATTGACTAGATGAAGAATAAATCTCACAATGACCAATTATCATATCCTATTATCTAATAGGTCAACTCCATCTTTTCACAGATTAAGATAATTTAAATGGTGTTCTAGATATGTTGTGGGCGACAATGCCCAAGGTTTTAATTTTTCACTTTGGAAATTTTTTCACGACACATTTACATGTCAGCATTTAAAGCTCTTAGCACTGCGTGCGATTATGATTCCACATTTGGATTGTTTGATTTCTATATTTGTTATCTTATCGGAATGCTCCTTTGTCTGGTATGATTCCACATTCTGAATCGAATAATTCTTATAACATCGATGGTTTTACTTCTATTTTTAATATCTAATCGGAATGCTCCTTGTTCTGTAATCTGACTTTCAACAGAGTTGGGCCATGGAGAGGTCTGGATCTTTGATTTCGGCGTCTACTCTGGGCACTATATTGTTGATGATATCGTTCTTTCAAACATGGAAATTTATTGCAGAGGCTAAGAATGTGCCCGTGCCTGCAGTTTTTTTCTTTGGCGACTCATACGGTGATACCGGAAACAATGATTACATCTCGACATCTATCAAAGGGAATTTTCCTCCTTATGGCCGAGATTTCATCCACCATATTCCCACAGGACGTTTATCAAATGGAAAACTCATTCCGGACTATATTGGTGAGTATGCTTAATACTTATAACATTGAATTTCATTGAAGAGAGATGCTAATTACTTTGTCCAAAAATTGAAAATATAATATATGTTTTCAGTTGAAGGGCTGGGTGTGAAAGATTTGCTGCCACCATATCTGGACCCTAAGCTTCAGGACTCGGACTTAATAACAGGCGTTAGCTTTGATTCTGCGGGAACTGGTTTAGATAACATTACCAGTACAATACAGGTATCAAGTTGTTAATTAATACATAATATTGAATTAGATGATCTTTGCTTAGATCAGTTTCCAAGTTATTCATAAGACTAATTGCTAGCGTGTAAGTGTAGGAGGTTATACCGTTTTGGAAAGAAGTTGAATACTTCAAAGAATATAAAACGAGATTGATAGGGTTGGTCGGAGATGAACGAGCCAACATGATTTTGAGCGAGGCAATATATTTCATCGTCATTGGCACAAATGACTTCGCTGTCAACTACTATAATTATCCATTTCGTTCTGCTCACTATACAGTTTCACAGTACACGGATTTTCTCCTGCAGATATACGCTTCTCACATCAAGGCAAGGAAACAATAAGCTTATATCTAAAGATTTTCTGTCTGATCGCTACGCCTAAGGAGATTTGCACTGATTCTGACTAGATTATATATTTATTTTGAACCATTTGACAGGAGCTATATAGTCTGAATGCACGCAAAATTGGGTTGATTAACCTTCCTCCTTTGGGATGTCTACCTATCAAGAGAAGCAAAGGAGAGTGTGTGGAGGAAATCAACCAGGCTGCATCTGGATTCAATGAAGGGATGAATGCAATGATCGAACATCTGAAACCTGTCCTTCCTGGGTTAAAGATTGTTTCTCTTGATTATCACGCTGTCATTCTAGACTTCATACAAAATCCTGGCAAATTCGGTAAGTCTCCATCATCAGTAACCTTCAATTAGGACATCCATATTAATTCCCTTAGGTTTTATGTCTCAATATAATAATAATCAATATCCATCATGATACTTTGCATGCAGGTTTTCAGGTGACTGCTAAGGGTTGTTGTTTTGCGACTGATACAGAGACTGGGTTCTGCAAGAAATTTACTCCTTTCACCTGTGCTGATGCAGATAAATATGTGTTCTTTGACTCCGTGCATTTATCTCAAAAAGCGTATCAAGTCATTGCAAATATATTTTTGCGTCGCGAGATCTTACGACTTCTGTAAATGTGGACAACTATGAAGAACTAAATTATATGAATCAGTACATAATTGGAATTAATGCTTCCACTGATGTAATAAGGCACATTTAAGGGATAAATTAGTTACACTGATGTAATAAGTCACATTTAAGTGACAAATTAGTTAGTTTATGAGTGGTTAGAGATGGTTGAGATATCCTCTTCTTTCTTTTTAGGTTATGAATAATTGAGATCTAATAATAAACTAAAAGCTTTATTGTAACTCTATACAATAGAGTAATAGTAGATTGTGAAAGTGTTTGTGATTCATAATATTAAGTGTTTTTTTTCTTCAATTCATTTTCAATATTTTCTTGTAGAGATTTAGCATTTTCCTGTACAGATTTAGGATTGGGAACACATCAACATAGAAAAATCTGCATTCATGTAGGTTTCTCAATTTGATATCAAAGCTTGGCTTAGCATTGAGGATGCTACTTGTTGAAGTAAACTGTAGTCCAAGAGATGGATGTTTCCGTTTGCCTACACGATCTATTTCTTGATCTATGATTTGCACTTGTTCTTTCATGTTACCAGCGGAAGAAGACCTATGTGATGCTTGATAGAGATCTATGTGTCATTCATAACATACGTCTGTAACTTGCTACTAGGGAATCCGAGATCTGGTGTATTCTCCTCTCCACTATTGTGCTCTTCTGGTGTAGTTGCAAGGTGAACGAAAGGTCGTCAAGGGTCATCTATCAAGAGAACTAGCTC
>SNQJ01S0035831.1:36972-63704 GCA_010110895.2 Picea sitchensis | reverse complement strand
CCTACATTTACCTCTTTCTCTACCCCCCTCTTTTTCTTCCTTTCTCTCCCTCCCACACTCACACATAAACGTTTTATATCCCCCCTCTATTCCTTTGTTTCTCTCCCTCCCACTCTCTCACACACTCTCTCTATTTCCCCTTTGTTTCGTCCTCTCTCTCCCTCTTACACTCTCAAACACTAGCATGTTTGGTACATTTCAAGGCAAGGCATGGTAAGGAAAGAGATGGCCTTGACCTGGACATGGAAAGGCATGAAAAGACCTAGACCTAGACCTAGACTAAGACCATGAACTAGACATATACCTTGCCTCATCATGCCTCACACTCTCACACCCACTCCCTTTATATCCCCCTTTCCTTCAAATTCCTCTCTCCTGCACCCCCTTTCCCTCTCCCCCCCTCTCTCTTTGTCTCTCTCCCCCTCCCTCTTCCCTTTTGTCCCTCCTTTCCACTACCACCCCGCCCCCCTCTCTCCCACCTCTCTATTTCTTTCCCTCTATTCCCATATCTCCCTCTCTCCCTTCTCTCTCTTTCATGTACTCCACTTTCCCCCTTGTTATTCCTAAAGTCTGCACCTGACTGCTAAAGGGAAGAGCTAGGCCACCTCAAGTTTTGGAAGGGTTTGTTTTTCGTTTATTTGATTTTGTTGGTTAGTTGGAGGGTTATTTTTACCGAGACAGAAACATGGTTGGATTGGAAAAATGATATGGATGAGGGTTCTCCTTGGATGGTGGCACACAAATGAAAGACAAGTGAGATAATAAAGGAAAGAACAAAGGAAAACAACAAACAACTCAATGGATAATCTATTGTAAGAATTTTAATTCTTAAAATATTTTTTCAAGTCTACATTAAACAAGTATCCAAACATAATTACTCCCACAGGTTGCAATAAAAATTAATCTTCATCAAAGCATTAATTGTTTTATAGGTTGCATATCAATAAATATGATTTATACAATAACTGAAAGGAAAATGAAATGTACTTTGCACACATCAATAACTACATTCAAGATAAGAGAAAAACACATATATATATGGACAAAAACACACTATAATAAAGAGTATATTCTCCGGGTAGAGAGATTTAATCCATGCATAGAATAGGTTCAACCATTTTGATGTATTGATATTCATCCCCAAAAAACGAACCCTCAAAAAATACAAAAATTGCATATTTATCAAATTTGTAGAGGATCTCATCCATCTGGACTTGAAGCTTTAGTTTATGCAGTTGTTGGTTGTCATCGACCCTCTCTGTTTTGACTTCAACCTACATCCTCTTCTTGTCTTTTTCTATGCTAGACCTGTTGTGGTCATCCAGTGCTCTACTTCTTGTTAGATAATATTATAACACTGTATAACCTTGGTTTCTTTACCTTTTGTTCCTTTAGTTGACCCCTGTACTCCTACAGTGTCATCTTTAATCTCTGGTTTAATGTCTTGTAAATTGTAGCAAGGATCCCGTGCATGTGGTGAGGTGCCAATATAATCTTTCTCAGGATCAAGTCCATAATCATGTATTCCCTGCTGACTTTAGTCTGTAGGATACTCCTTTTTCACTGTCACAAATGGTGCTTTTCTAGCCTCATCCTCGCTAGAATTTGATTTCTCTTTTTTCACTATTTTTCCCTTCAAACAATGACTCCCATTTCCTCTATACTAGAAAATTTGGGACTGTCATCATCTTCGATTAAAATTGGTTGGGGTTCTTTTAATGATGGCTTGAGTGGAACCTTGGAGTTCAACCTCAATTGATTTGTAATCCTTGTTTTTATGTTTGGCTTGCTTGGAACTTGAATTTTTTTCTCATCCTTCCTCTTCTTGTCTTTTCTGGTTGCATGGGGTGTTTTAGGTAAGGCTTATGCAGGTACAACCTTCCCTTTAATTACTTCCTTGCTGCAAGAACCGAGTCCAGTTTTTCGCCTCATTCGAGTCATAGGTTTATCAGGTTGTTCCATGATGGGGGTTTTCTACTCCTCCTCTAAGTTGTTGGATGACAAACACCTTTGTGGTGTTTCTAGTGCAGGTGGGTTTGTGTTGGTAGATTTTCCATATTTTTGTTTTCCTTCCCCTTTTTTGTAGAAGACCTCAATTACATGTGAGGGGACTCCTCCATTGGGGTTTTTGGATTTTTTTTATTTCGGGGGCGTATTTCTTATTTTAGGGCCTTTCCCTTTACTCTCCCAGGACTTGGACAATAGCTTTGATGTCATTGATGCAGTGAATGTCGATTTCTTCATATTGAAACCGATGCATGTGTGTTGTTAACCCTCTGTTCAAGTTGTAGTGGCCATGATGAACTGGTACCGTTCTCACAATCATAATTGATTTGTGTAATAATGGAAATGCATGTAATCTACTATGGAGGTGATTGGTTATGATCGCAAACATATGGAGGCACCATTCAAATGGTTCAAATATTTTAAATAACAAATTAACTTATAAAATGATTTCAAAATTAGCACACCAATCCTCGTTTGTAAAATTATCCCGGTTCTTGCAATTAGCTTTGTTCTTCATATAAAGCATTGTTATATCTACTATGAGTTCAGCCTATGGAAACTTTGATGACAAGAACTTCAAACCAAACCATGACATGTAATTATCCCTCAAGAAAAAAAAAATATGGTGTAAATAATCAATCAAGAGAGGTAACGATAAAAAACTGAGTTATTTAGTAATAGGGAACCAACTTAACCAATAGAAAATGAATGATTTTTAAATGGACGTATAGGTAAATGAGAGAGGAGAGGAAGGGATGTCGACTTAGGTCTCAAAATTGGCTCCAATTAGGGAAAACAACCCCTGTGGAGTTTTGAGAAAAGAAAATCAGTGCCTTGGAACTCAATAACTTGCTCCCACCTTCCTTCTCTTACCTACGTTTCTATCTCCCAGCCCTGTATATCTGCCACTGTCTCTTATCCATGCATCTATGGAATTCAAAACAGTATCTAAACCCCAGTGCCTTTGTTAGGCTATGGAGTGTTTATTCACACACAAACTAACTAATGAAATGTAACTGAAAAAGAAAATAAGCTATGGTACAAAAGGGACCTTCCCTTAGTCTTTCAAGAAAAATAATGTTTCAAGAAGAGCCCATTTATTGGGCCTCCAAAGATCTCAGTATCATCTAGATTGTTTAAAACAAATGTATTATTGTCCATAACCTCAACCATTTTAAAAGGACCAAACCAAAGGTTATCAAACTTACCATGCTTCGGTTTCTCATCCCTTCTGGCATCCCACCTCAAGACCACATAACCTTCTTGAAAGATACCCTTCTTGGTTTTATTGTCGAAAGATGATTTGATCTTTCTTTGGTATGCCTCAATTATCTGATTCAGTGCTTCTCTTTTTTATTGAACCTCTATAATATGAAATATTCTCCTCTGGATGTAATTTGACTCCTCAATTTCTTCCTGTAGGAATTTTAGAAACGACATACCTAGTTGAGTAGGAAAGAAAACATCTATCCCACAGACTAGGTGAAATGGTGAGGTTCCCAAGGATCTCTTGGTCCTGACCCTATCAGCCCACAAGACATACTTAAGTTTAGATTCCCATGATTTCTTCTTTTCAGTCAATAATTTCTTGATGATCCTGATAAGTCTTGTTTGATTAATCGACCAACTCATTCCCTTGAAGGTAGTAGGGTGTGGAATGTGTTAAGGCGATGTTATGGCTGCCACAAAATTCAATCATGGATTTTGACTTGAATGCATGGGCATTGTTTGTTATTATCCTTGTAGTGCATCTAAACCTGACAAAGATATTGATCTATAAGAAATTAATGATCATCTTGTCAGTAACATTCTTGGTGGGCATAGCCTCGATCCATTTGGTGAAGTATTCAGTGGAAGTGAGAATCCACTTATACTGCCCACTGGAGGGTGGATTTATGTCACCTATGAAATCTAATCCCCATTGCTGAAAGGGGCCACTGGTAGTGATAGGTTTTCGGGATAGTGAGAGTATTTTTTTTTTCCATATACTTATGACATTCATTTCATGCCCTTATTGTGGTAAATACATCAGAGAAAAGGACCCTGTCCTTAGGATCTTGAGGGTTGTGGATTTCCAATGCTGGTCTCCTCCACAAACTCCCATGTACATATATATTGTGACTTGTTTAGATTCATCTTCATCAGGTAATTTTAATAGGATGCCAGTAGGATCCCCCCAATACAATTTCTGATTTAAAATGAACAATTTTATAGATTTTAATTTGAGGGACCCGACTCTCATCTTTTTCAAATATGGTGGAAATTATAGATGCTATAGAAAGTAAATAACATATATGTACCAAGGTGAAGAGGAGTAGTTTCCAGATACCTACATGTTGTCTTGTCCATACTATGTCATAGTTGCATCTGATTGGGTGAAGATTTGATGCAATTCCAACACTTTACAGTTTGATTCTGATAACAACTTGGCAAGTCCCTATCCTTTAATCAGCCTGGTGGGTTTTATGTGTAGGTCATACTCCAATAGTTTGAAAATACAATTCTCTCTCTTCCCTTTCATTCTATGGCTATACCATAATCTCTTTAACACTATTGTTAGGAACATATGTTGTTATGCTAGACTGTAACACATACACCACGAACGCCTTAAACGCTTTGAAAAACACATGGGATTGTTTTTATAATATCTCATACTTTAGCTCAACATCTTGGAGGGATTTGATGAAAAATTCTATGGGTTGTTCATTCCCTTCTTCATTGTTTTGCAGCAATATTGCAACAATGGTTTCCTCGGAAGAGAAAGAGAAGATAAAGAACTCTTTGGCATAGTTAGGGATGGCCAATACGTGGGATTCAACCAAAGCTTGTTTGATCCTATGGAATGTTTTTTTGCCTCAAATGACCACTTAATAACAACATATTTCTTTAGAATGTTGGTTATAGGCCTTATGATTTCAGCAAATTTTGGCACAAAGTGCCTCAAAAAATTTATTCTGCTTATAAAAGACTGAATAGAATTATTATTTCTGGGGATTTAAATTTCCTGAATGACATCAACTCTCTTAGTGTCTATTTTTATTCCTCCTTCAAATATGATGTGGCCTAAGATCTTACCTTCAGGCATGGAAAAGTGGAACTCCCTGGGATTCAAAGAGATCCCATACCTTCTGCATTTTTGGAAAATATGCTCAAGGTGTTGTACATGTTCATCATCTCATTTGGAGAAAATGGTGATATCATCCAAATATATGACCATAAATTTTTATTTTTCCCCAAAGAAGGTTATGTCCATAACCATCTAAAAGGTGGTCCCTACGTTCATCAGCCCGAAGGGCATTTTTTCATACATGAATATCCCCCATGGGCTGGTGAATGTTGTTTTTTATTTGTCTTGTTCACACACTATTATCTGGTTATAACCAGAGTATCCATCCAGCAAGGAAATCATGTGGGCACCTACTACCCTTTGCAAAATATGGTCCATATTGGAAAGGGGTGATGTAGGAGCATCTTTTCATGTTAGCAACACACTATCTAGCCAACACATTCAATGTGCATTCAATGAAGGGAGAGTTGCCAGCCCTCTCGTTTTAAAATTTGAATTTGAATTAAATATTGTAAGGCTGGTAAGATCTAGATCTGATTCAGACTAGACAACCATTGAATGTAATTCAATGTAAATTAATGAGAGTAGGTAGCTTGGAGGGAAGAGCTCAAGGATCCCTTTTGTAGAAAGATCTTTGTATGTAGATTCATATAGGATGATTAGAGAAAAACAGGCAGAGAGAGAGAAGAGAGAAGAGATTCGGGACTCTATTGTAGTCTAAGCTTGAAAATATTGTAAAACATACATTCTAAGATTGATACAAAGAACAATTTTTCCTACATGCGAACCTTTGTGTGTTATGTGTATTTGGGGAATGAATGTATTTTATGTGTTTGTATGCATTTGTTGTAGATGTATGTTAGATTCCATCTAGAGGGATAGAAAAAATTTCATATCTATGAGTTTCTTTGATACTAGAATGGATTATTTCTGGCTTCATGCAAGGGGTTGCATGACAGAGTGTTGAGGACTCTCTAAGCCAGTGCAAGTGTTCACATCTGAGTTCCGTGGAATTCAGGAAAGAACATTCCAGGAGGGTGCACCAAAGGAATTCATAGATTCAGGAAGAAGACTTAGAGTTACTGAATCCTTTGGAGGTGAAGATTGTGCAGAGGAAGGTAGAGAGAGATAAAATCATTGAGGATTTAGTCAAGCTCTGTTAGGATGACATCGAGCAAAGTGGAAGTAGTGCACCAAGGAAATCTGTTTCGCGTTATGTGATAAGAAGAGTGTCCAGGGGAAGACACTTAGAGAGTTGTTGGATACTATATAGGTTCGGCAAGGTGTGTTTGAGAAGAAGTTGTCAAGAGGACACTTATATCCTTTAAAGGAGAGAAAGGAATGAAGTTGCTTAAAACTATGGAGAAATAACTGTGCAAGGAGTGCACCAGGCCAACACTCAGACAAAGTGTTGAAAGGAAACCATTTGAGGGCTCGTCAATCATAATGAGTGTGCGTAGAGGCAAACTATTTCCAAGTTCGTAAGCTCATGAGAGATAGCACAAGAAGTGTGCGAAGAGTGGACTATTTTAAGTCAAGAATCTTAAGAGAGACAACGCAAGTTTGCACGTAGAGTGCGAGTACGTGCTAGATCTGAGGCTGAGTTGCGTAGCCAAAGCTCAGGAAGGATAGAGTTTTAAGAACAAAGGTGAGACCCAAAGACGTCAGGGCTTGCAGAGGAAGAAAAGGTCGAGGCCTTTGAAGCATCAAAATCTTCCAAGTCTGGGAAGAAAGGTGCAAAACCTCAGGAGGAGGAGTGAGAGTTGTCATTGGATGAAGCAGAGGGAAGATCTAGACCATTAGAATCCACATCTAGACAATGGGAAATGTGCACAGGAGGATATCGGATCCGGGCTTCCAGATCTGAGCACAGAGGACCAACAGTCGTTGGATTCGGAGGAAGATGCACAAGGCCTAACCCTTGTGTACGTAGGAGAGAGGACTCGTCAAAGTACCGAATTTTCGAAATGATTGGAACCATCCATCGTCTAGGGTGACAGGTGGTGGAGATCCACACACATCAGAGGATCGGGCACCGATAGAACGAAATTGGAGATAAGAGTAAATACCCAAGAAGCTGGGAGCTAAAGTGATCCTAGCTGCTCATCGAGAGGGACACGTGGCAGTTGATCAACATTTTGCTGACTCACACATCAAAGAGGTCAAAGGGCAGAGTTTTAAGAACTCACAAGGCCTGAAATTGTGATTATCTTTTTGTTGTTAGATCACAAGGGATAATGACCTTCAATCTGAGCAAGGGGATTTTAGAAGTTTGGGCTTCGATATTTCGGAAAAGAAGAGTTGGGTTGAGTTCCGATTTCATAAAATGCGAGGTCCCGATGCACTCGGAGGATTTTCCATAAGTCATAGGAAATGGTCACATGCGGGGGAGGCTAAGGGATAAGCTATTGGAGACTAAGCACTTAACCCAAAGATCGGGATTTTGGGGAATAGAGAGTTGGAATTGACTCATGTTCATTTCCCAACACACGAAACTGCAATACGATCATAGCTGTCGATCGAGGAGAGCGCATGATCATAAGATCTGGTCTTGGGGAGGAATCGGGAGATCAGAGCTCAAGAGAGTCAGGTGACTTGTATGTATAACGCCGGAGGTCCCGAAATGTGAAGCACCTTATGATAAGCATGCGGTCACAGCCAGTGGTCACATGGGAGAAGATTGCGCCAGGTGCTTGTCTGGACGGGTGAAGTTTCTTTTAGGCCCGTGGATCACATAATAGGATTTCAGTGGGGAATCGAAGAGTTGCTTCAGCTTGATATAAAGAAGAACAATCCTTGACCGGGAGGTCAATGGACCCTACTAAGGAAGAGTAGGGGCTATGCGTCAAGTGGTATCATAGCCTGCACATAATTGATTTATGTAGGTAGCAGGTGAAGAAGAAGATAGGGTGTTGGTTCTCTGTGGAGATATGTTTACATATAGGCAACAAACAATTGACAACCAGGTGGGTTGTAAGAGAATATGGGGATGATATTGATTGTAGAGTGAACAAAAAACTTGCTGGGAAGGCATGTAGAGGAAGAAGATGGCTGTTGAAGGCCATGCACATGGTCCAATAGAAGACTACCAGTAGAAAAGCAAGGTTGAGATAGAGCAAGAGATCAACGAGATAAGAGCACGAATGGAGAAGCTTGAATTTAAAATGCAACAGGATGCAAGGGTGCATTGGGTGTATGAATGACCCATTTAGAAATTGTTGGCCAGAGGACAACAAAGGCTGTTAAAGATGTGGTTGAGGTATGTTGAAAGCCTCAGAGGTGAAGAGGATATGGTTCATATTTGTGATCCAGAAGTTGGGAAGAGTCTCAATGATGATGAGCAGTAGAGAACAAAGAAGGGTCTCATAAACTGATTGGTGAGCAGTGAAGAAAGTTCAGATTTCTAGGTGGCAAATGAGATGGGATCATTGGAGGATATCATAGACTGCTAGGAGGGCAGGGCAAAAATCCCATATTTCTAGGTGGGCAAGAGAGAGGAGATGAGACTATCTGATAGTATCATGAACTCAGAGGTGATTTTAGATCAGTAAGGAGTGTTGACAGAGAGGGAATATCATAGCAGTGTTCTGATCATTGGAGGAATTTGGATATTCCTACCAAGAAACCCAGTTGAGGCCACACAACATGTTGCAGATGCAACAACAGGAGAAGGACAACCAACAGTGACTATCATAGAGGAAGAAGAAATGGAGCATATGTTGATATCTACCCCAGCAAAAGAAGAGCATGCAGTTAATATGCTCACTCCATGGGAGAAGGAGTTAGATATGTTGGAGTATTAGTTGAACAATCCAGAGCCAGTCGATGACTGCCATGAGTAGAAAATCATGCAGATTATGGGAGAAGAGATTTCAGCAAAATTTCTCAAAAATTTCAGCCAGGGAGCTAAACAGATGATGATTACAGCACTGAGGCCTACAATAGAAGATGAATCAAAATTCCAGTCTGGGGAGTATCAGGCAAAAACTACAGCTGAATCAATAGGTGAAATGGAATAAGATAGTCTGTCAGAGGAAGTGACTGAGCAACAAGTCAGTCAAGAAGAGACTACAGAATTGGAGTCTACAGTAGAGTGGCAACTTCATGCCACAAGGGGAGATGAAAACAACAAGGGGATTGAGTTGATCCACCCATTACAAAGAAGGAAGTGCAGGAGAGAAGACTTCCATAGAGCCAACCATTTGAACAGTTGGATAGGGAGATAGAAGAAATTAAAAGGCTCATGTTGAGGTCAGCAACAGAAATTGCCAGCAAGGAGAAGTTGAGAAGAATCAAGCCTGCCATAGCAGCAGGAAAGATGCAACAACAAAAATAAAGAAGTGGAGTAGATAGACAACTCCAAAACATAGTTTGGGATCCAGGTGGATTTCAACAAAGCTGGGAAGCTCATGAATATTTCATAGTAGTGGATTATGATGCAGGAGCATCGCTTCATGTCAGTAACGTGCTAGCTAGCCAACACATTGAACACACATTTAATAAAGGGAGAGGCGCCGACCCTCTCGTTTAAAAATTTGAATTTGAATTAAATATTGTAAGCCTAGTAAAATTAATACAAAGAGCAATTTTTCTTGCATGAGAACCTTTGTGTGTTATGTGAATTTGGGTAATGAATGTATTTTATGTGTTTGTATGCATATGTTGTAGATGTATGTTAGATTCCATCTGCAGGGATAGACAAAATTTCATATCTATGAGTTTCTTTGATTTCAGTCTAGGTTCTTTGTCTCATCATGCAAGGGGTTGCGTGACAGAGTGCTTAGGAATCTGTAAGCCAGTGCAAGTGTGCACATCTGAGTTCTGCGGAATTCAGGAAATAATGTTCCAAGTCGGTGCACCAGAGGAAGTCATAGACTCAGGAAGAAGCCTCTGAGTTACTCAATACTTTGGAGGTGAAGACTGTGCAGAGGAAGTCATAGAGAGACAAAATCACTGAGGATTTTGTGAAGCTCTACCAGGAGGGAATCGAGCGAGTGTAAGTAGTGCACCAAGGAACCTTGTTTCAAGTTCTTTGATAAGAAGAGTGTCCATGGGAAGACACTTACAAACTTGTTGAATACTTTGTAGGTTATGTAAGGCATGTTTGAGCAGAAGTTATCAGGAGGGCACTTATATCCTTTCAAGGAGAGAAAGGAACAAAGTTTCTTAATACAATGGAGGAAGACCTGTGCAAGGAGTGCACAAGGCCAACACTCAAACAAATTTTTGAAAGGAATACATTTGAGGGCTCGTCAAGCATAATGAGTGTGCGTATAGGCGAACTGTTTCCAAGTTTGTAAGATCATGAGAGATAGCACAAGAAGTGTGTGAAAAGTGGACTATTCTAAATTGAGAAGCTCAGGAGAGACAATGCAAGTTTGCACATAGAGCATGAGTTTGTGCTAAAGATGAGGTTGAGTTGCGTAGAGAAATCTCAGGAAGGATAGCATTTTCAGAACACAGGTGAGACCCAAAGACGTCATGGATTGAAGAGGAAGCAAAGGTCGAGGCCTGTGAAGCATAGAAATCTTCCAAGTCTCAGAAGAAAGGTGTAAAATCTCAGGAGGAGGAGTGACAACTGTCATTGGATCGAGAAAAGGGAAGATCTGGACCCTTAGAACCCACATCCAGACAACGAGAAATGTGCACAGGAGGAGATCAGATCTAGGACGCCAGATCTAAGCACAAAGGACCAATAGTTGTTGGATTCAGAGCAAGACACACGAGGCTTAACCCTTGTGTATGCAGAAGAATGGACTCGTCAAAGTCCCGATGTTCCGAAATGATCGGAACCATCCATCATCCATGGTGATAGGTGGTTGAGATCCACACACATTGGAGGATTAGGAATTGAGAGAATGAAGGTGGAGACAAGAGTAAATACCCAGGGATCTTGGAGCCGAATTGATCCTAGTAGCTCATCGAGAGGGATGCATGGTAGTTGATCAACATTTTGCTGACTCACATATCAGAGAGGCCAAAGGGAAGAGTTCTAATAACTCACGAGAATCAAAATTGTGATTAGATATGTGATGTTAGATCACAATGGATAGTGACCATCAATATAAGGGATGGAATTTCGAAAGTTTAGGTTTCTAGCTTTCGAAAAAGAAGTGTTGGCTTGAGTTTCGATGTTGTGAAATGTGAGGTCGCGACGCACTCAAAGGATTTTCCCTAGGTCACAGGAAAGGGTCACATGAGGGGGAGGCTAAGGGAGAAGCTAGTGGAGACTAAGCGCTTAACCCAGAGATCGGGATTTTGAGGAACAAAGATTTGGAATTGACTCACATTCATTTCGTGACACGTGAAACTATGATACGATCGCAACCCTCGATTGGGGAGAGTGCAGGATCGTAAGATATGGTCTTAGGGAGGAATCAGGATATCGAGGCTCAAGAGAGTAGGGTGTCTTGTATGTAGAACACCCGAGGTCCAGAAATGTGAAACACCTTGTGATAAGCGTGTGGTCACAACTTGTGGTTCCATGGGGGAAGCTTGCGCCAGGTGCTTGTTTGCGCGGGTGTAGTTTCTTTAAGTCCCATGGATCAGATAACAGGATTTCAGTGGGGAATCGAAGAGCTTCTTCATATCGATAGAAAGAAGAATGATCATTCATCAGGAGATTAGCAGACCCTTCTGAGGCAGAGTAGGGGGTTTGTGTCAAGTGGTATCAGATCCTGCACATAATTGATTTCTGTAGGTAGAAGGTGAAGAAGAAAATAGTGTGTTGGTTCTCTGTGGAGATTTGTTTGCATATAGGCAACAAACAATTGATAAGCAGGTGGCTTGTAGGAGAATTTGGGGATGATATCGATTGTAGAGTGACCAACATACTTGTCAGGAAGGAAGGTAGAGGAAGAAGATGGCTACTGAACGCCATGAATGTGGTCTAAGAGAAGAATGCCAGTAGAAAATCAAGGCTAAGATAGACCAAGAGCTCAACGAGACAAGAGCACGAATGGAGAAGCTTGCATTTAAAATGCAACAGGATGCAAGGGTGCATTGGGTGTATGAATGGCCCATAAAGAAGAAGGTGAAGTGCCCCATTCAGAAATTGTTGGTCAGAGGAAAACAAAGGCTGTTAAATATGTGGCTAAGGTATGCTGAAAGCCTCAGAGGTGAAGAGGAGATGGTTCATATTTGTGAGCCGGAAGCTAGGAAGAGTCTCAATGATGATGAGCAGGAGAGATCAAAGAAGGGTCTCAGAAACTTCTTGGTGAGCAGTGAAGGAATTTCAAATTTCCAGGTGGGCAATGAGATGGGATCATTGGAGGATCTCATAGACTGCCAGGAGGGTAGGGTATAAATCTCATATTTCCAAGTGGGCAAGGGAGAGGAGATGAGACTGTCTGATAGTCTCATGAACTCAAAGGTGATTTTATATCAACAAGGAGTGTTGATAGAGAGGGAAAATTAGAGGAGTGTTCTAATCATTGGGGGAATTCAGATATTCCTACCAAGAAACCCAGTTGAGGCCATAACACATGTTACAGACGCAACAACAGGAGAAGGAAAGCCAACAGTGATTGTCACAGAGGAAGAATAAATGGAGCATATGTTGATATCTACCCTAGCAAAAGAAGAGTATGTAGTTAAGATGCTCACTCCATGGGAGAAGGAGTTAGAGATGTTGGAGGATTGGTTGAATAATCCAGAGCCAGTAGATGATTTCCATGAACAGACAATCATGCATATTTTGGGAGAAGAGCATTCAAAAAAATTGCTCAAAAATTTCAGCCAGGGAGTTGGACAGATAATGATTGTAGGACTGAGGCCTGTAGCAAAAGATGAATCAGAATTGTAGTATGGGGAGCAGCTGGTGAAAACTGGAGCTGAATCAACAGGTGAAATGGAAGAAGCTAGTTTGTTAGAGGAAGTGACTAAGCAACAAGTAAGTCAAGAAGAGACTGCAAAATTGGAATCGACAACAGAGTTGTGACTTAGTGCCATAAGGAGAGATGGAAAAAACAAGGGGGATTGAGTTGATCCACCCATTACAAAGAAGGAAGTGGAGGAGAGAAGGTTTCTATAGATCTATCCATTCGAACAATTGGACAGGGAGATGGAAGAAATCAAAAGGCTGATGTTGATATCAGCAATAGAAATTGCTAGCAAGGAGAAGCTGAGCAGAAGGAAGCCTGCCATAGCAGTAGGGAAGAAGAAACAACAACAATAAAGTAGTGGAGCAGATGGACAAATCGAAAAGATAGTTTTGGATCCAGGTGGATTTCAATAGAGCTTGAAAGCTCATGAGCAGGAGCTCATGAATTTTTCGTAGCAGTGGAGTATGATGCAGGAGCATCGCTTCACGTCAGCAACATGCCAAATAGCCAACAAATTCAATGCACATTCAATGAAGGGAGAGGCACCAACCCTCTCATTTTCAAATTTGAATTTGAATTAAATATTTTAAGGATGGTAAGATCTAGATTCGATTCAGACTAGACAACCATTGAATGTACTTCAATGTAAATTAATGAGAGTAGGTAGCTTGGAGGGAAGAGCTCAAGGAGCACTTTTGTAGAAAGATCTTTGTATCTAGATTCATGTAGAATGATTAGAGAAAAAAAGGCACAGAGAGATAAGAGAGGAGAGAGCTGAGACTCTGTTGCAGTCCCATCTTGAACATAATGTAAAACATGCATTCTGTGATTAATACAAAGAGCATTTTTTTCTGCATGAGAACCTTTCTTTGTTTGTGTATTTTGGGAATGAATGTATTTTATGTGTTTGTATGCATATGTTGTAGATGTATGTTAGATTCCATCTTTAGGCATAGACAAAATTTCATATCTATGAGTTTCTTTGAATTTAGTCGAGGTTCTTTGTGGCTTCATGCAAGGGGTTGCATGACAGAGTGTTGAGGACTTTGTAAGCCAGTGCAAGTGTGCACATATAAGTTCTATGGAATTTAGGCAAGAATGTGCTGGGAGGGTGAACCAGAGGAAGTCATAGAATCAGGAAGAAGCCTCAGATTTATTGAATACTTTGGAGGTGAATACTATGCAGAGGAAGGCACAAAGAGACATAATCACTGAGGAATTTATGAAGCTCTTCTAGGAAGGCATCGAGCGAGTGCAAGTAGTGCACCAAGGAACTCTATTTCAAGTTCTGTGATAAGAAGAGTGTCCAGGGGAAGACACTTACAGAGTTGTTGAATACTCTGTAGGTTTGGTAAGGTGTGTTTGAGTAGAAGTTGTCAGGAGGACACTTATCTCCTTTCAAGGAAAGAAAGGAACAAAGTTTCTTAATACTCTGGAGGAAGACCTGTGCAAGGAGTGCATGAGGCCAACACTCAGACAAAGTGTTGAAAGGAATCAATCTGAGGACTTGCCAAGCATAGTGAGTGTGCATAGAGGTGAACTGTTTCCAAGTTCATAAGATGAGGAGAGATAACACAAGAAGTGTGCGAAGAGTGGACTATTCTAAGTCAAGAATCTGAGGAGAGGAAGTGCAAGTTTTCACGTAGAGTGTGAGTATGTGCCAGATCCGAGGCCAAGTTGCATAGTCAAAGCTCAAGAAGGATAGAATTTTCAGAATGCAGGTGAGACCCAAAGACGTCAGGGATCGCAAAGGAAGAAAAGGTCGAGGCCTTTGAAGAATTGAAATTTTCCAAGTCTCGGAAGAAAGGTGCAAAATCTCAGGAGGAGGAGTGACAGGTGTCGTTGGATCGAACAGAGGGAAGACCTGGACCATTAGAACCCACTTACAAACAACGAGAAACGTGCACAGAAGGATATCATATATGGGCCGCCAGATTTGAGCATAGAGGACCAACAACCATAGGATTCAGAGGAAGATGCATGAGGCTTAACCCTTGTGTACACAGGAGAGCAGACTCATCGATGTCCAAAAGTTACGAAATGATCGAAACCATCCATCGTCCGAGGTGATAGGTGGTGGAGATCCACACACATTGGAGGATCGAGCACCGGGAGAACAAAGCTGGAGACAAGATTAAATACCTGGGGATATGGGAGCCGAAGTGATCCTAGCCTCTCATCGAGAGGGATGCGTGGTAGCTGATCAGTATTTCACTGACTCGCACATTAGAGAGGTCAAAGGGTAGAGTTTTAAGAACTCACGAGGCCTGATTTTTCAGATCACAAGGGATAGCGATCGTTAATATAGGCGAGGGGATTTCGAAAGTTTGGGTTTTGGGCTTTCAGAAAAGAAGCATTGGGTTGAATTCCAATTTCGCGAAACACGAGTTCTCGAGGTGCTCAGAGGAATGGCCCTAGGTCACAGGAAATGGTCACATAAACAGTAGTCTAACGGATAAGCTAGTGGAGAGTAAGCTCTTAACCCGAAGATCGAGATTTTAGGGAACAAAGAGTTGGAATTGACTCACGTTCATTTACCCGACATGCGAAACCATGATACGATCACAGTCGCCGATCGAGGAGAGCGCAGGACCATGAGATATGGTCTTGGGGAGGAATCAGGAGATTGAAGCTCAGGAGAGTCGGGTGGCTTGTATGTAGAACACCCGAGGTCCTGAAATGTGAAGCGCCTTGTGATAGGCGTGTGGTGACAGCCTGTGGTCGCATGGGGGAAGCTTGCACTATGTGATTGTTTGTGCAGGTGCAGTTTCTTTAGGGCCTATGGATCAGATAACAATATTTCAGTGGGGAATTCAAGATATGATTCAACTCGATAGAGAGAAGAACGATCCTTGACCAGGAGGTCTGTGGACCCTACCGAGGCAGAGTAGAGGGTCTGCGTCAAGTGGGTAGTTGTCCTTTAGAGAACACTTGTTCTGATTTTAGAACTCAACACACAAGTGTATTTCACCACTCTTTTTCAAGATCGTGGGTCTGAGACAATCCTACATACATTGAATATTTTTGGGGTCCACTCTTATCCCCTCATGGAGCAAAACGTTTCCCAAGTATTATACCTCTCACACCCCAAAAAAACAATTGGTCTTTTAGAAAAATGATTGATTGTCCTATAACAATTGGAGTACTTTTCCCACATGTTGTATATGGGCATCCCAAGTGTGGTTGTAAATGAGGATGTCATCGAAGAAGAACAAAAAAAAAAATTTAAGGTAGGGATTCAATATTTTATTCATGAGACTTTCAAAGGTATATGGGGAGTTTCATAGTCCAAAAGGAATTACCAAAAATTCATAATTCCCCTCATGACTTCAGAAAGCGGTCTTTGGAATATCTTCTTCATTCATCTAAATTTGGTGATAGCCTAAGCGAAGATCTAATTTTGTGAAGAAATAAGCATTTTGGAGTTCATCCAATAGATCATCAATGACATGAATGATAAACCTATCCCTAATAATCAATTTATTAATGGCACAACAATATGGACACATGCACGAAGAGCCTTATTATTTAAAGACCATCACAATAGGGGATGAATATGGGTTGGTACTTGGGTGAATTACACCGACCTTCAACAATTACTGCATTATTTTTTCTATTTCATTTTTTTGAGAAAATGGATACCGGTAGGGGCAAACATTAGGGGGATGACTGCCTGGAAGGAGAGGGATGTTGTGATCATGCTCACTACGGGAGGGGGATAAGTTTGTGAGTGTCTCGAAGACCCTTTGGTTCTTTTCCAATACCAATTATATATCAGGATGCACTACTGGAGATGAGTGATCATGTACCTGGATGGAATCAAGTTGATAAATCACACCATGGTGGCCTTTCTTAAGGAGTTTCTCCAGCTGGTGAGAAATGATAATTTATGGGGACCCAAATTGTAGGACTTGAAGGGTATAGGTGTGAGCATCTTGATTAAAAATAATATATAACTCTTGATAATCCATGGTAATTGGTCCCAAGGTGTGAATCCATTCAACACGCACGACAATATCACAACCATCAATAGCAATGGAAAACATGTGATTTTTTAGGTTATAAAAACCCATTTGGAGTTTGACATTCTCACAATGGCCCCCACATGTCATTGTACCACCATTAGATATGAGATTTTAAAAATCCTAAACTTGTCTAATAAAGAAATTTACATCCTCAACAACCCTGGGATGAAAAAAATTATGGCTACTACCTCTATCAATCAATACCACAAATGGCCTATGTTTGATGTAGCCCTTGATTTTTAATGTCCATGGAGAAGAAATACCTATGAAGGCATGGAAATATATGATAGGTTCCTTTATTTCCACAGGAGGTGTGACTAGATCTCGGATGGGGGAAATTGGTTGGGTGTCTTGAAAGTTTGGGGCCTCATCATATAGTCTATCCTTGGAAGAGGTGGAAGATGACCCATTAATATAGAAAAAAAAAAATTCAAGACATTTATGGCCTGTAGAATACTTTTAGTTATAGTAAAAGAAAAGTCCTTGCTTTTGACGTTCAACCATTTTGGTGGGAGATACCTTTTGGACCTTGAAATTTTGGGTTGGAGCAGGGGTATCCCTTGGAAAAGAGCAGTTGGGAATTGAAGAACGAAGGGTTTGGGCATGTAGAATGGTCTCAACCTCCATTGCTAATTTGCACGCCTACATCCAAGTAACAAGATGGTGCATGCAAACATGAGATCCAATGGCATACTTTCAGCCACTAATGAAATATTGAAGATAAAACTCATCAGATAAGCCCTCGGTTATTATATCCAATTGCTCAAATGTGGTGATGAAGTCTACTACATATCCAATTTGTTTCAACTTTACGAGTCGTCCCCAAAAATGATATTACCTATCAAAATTCGCACAAACTGATTTGTTGAACATGGTCCAATTTGTTTGTCCTGGATAGAATTTATTATGTCATTGCCACTATTTACATATTTATTGATCTAAGTACATAACCCCCACATGGAGTTTGGTCTCATCGTACTAAATATCATGGAGGGAGAAGTAGTGTTCCAATTGGGATACCCACCAAGTAGGTTTTGATCCATCAAATTTATGCATCTCAACTTTGGGAACCTTATTCTAGGAATTTAGAGAACCCAAAGAAGAGTGGGAAAGATGAGTATTCTCATAATGTAAATAATGAGTAGCCTCAGAGTGGGACTAAGGGTACTTTCCCTTGATATTTTTCACAAAGGCATGGAACTATTGGGTGAGAGACTTCAAGATTTGGTTGAGGGAGTTCATGCCCTCGTCCATGTCCTTGAACATTTTAGTTACCTTTATTTACAAATCATACATGTTCAATTCCATTGGGGAGGCTTAGGTAGAATTATACCTCAAAAATCAACACAAGATAAGAAATTTTTTGAGCTAGGTGGAAAATAAGGCACAGAAAAATAGGATTAAAAATTATAGGTACCATTACAATGAATACAAAGAGAGGAATCCAATGGTAGAGTTCCCAAATAAAGGTGTCATGAAGGGGGGTCAGGTCCATAGAAAAAATTGTATTAAAAATGATAGGTCCCTTTATAATCAAGATGAAGAGAGTAATCCAATGGTAGAGGTCCCAAATAAGTGTTTCGGTGGGACCACTGTAATTTTTTTTTTTTTTACTCCTCTGAAGTTATTTTCTGATCTGAATACTTATATTGTGTTGGAATTCCTAGATTCTTAACAGTAAAAATGTGTTGTCAATTCACAACCAGAATGTAGGTGGCAAGGTTGCATGACAATATATAGTTTTTGTTACTTTTCTATTTTTTTTCATCCTAAGGGTTAGGGTTTTCAAGGTGCCTATGGATAAGGGTTTTCCAGGTGCTATATCTCTCTAATGTACGTGCAAAGTTGAATAGAATTACGTGCCCCAATATCTTAGGAAACCAAATAAGGAGGCTAGACCATTCCCTTATCCATACTACCTGATTACCCAGGTACTAGAGATTATCTTCCCGAGTGTTTTTCTTGGTGACATTATAGCAGTGAGGTGGTTGATTGACTGATCTACAACGAGTTTGATGATACCTAGGCTAGTCGATATATAGGTGTTCCCTAATGTGCTATCACTCGAAGGGGTACCAACATGCGTTATAAGGGTGTGCAACAATGTGAGATTAAAAACCTCTTGTATTTTGTGTGTGTGTGTTTCCTCGACCACAGATTTATGCACTGAACGATAGATATCTGTAGCTTAAATATGTCGGAAATGTACCCATAATTCCTTTCCAAGAAATATCTTTGATACCACTTGTAATATTCTTAACCTAAAATAGACAACACCCAAAAAACAATGTACCCCAAGAATAACAAGAAAGTTCAATAGAGAGTAGCAACAAAATATTGATAGCACCAAGAAAGCTTTGTTCACTTTCCTCTTCATGGGGGAAACCTCCAAGATGAGCAGAGCTCTCTTACAATAATACTCAAGACAATGTTTCTCATATGTCATACTCTTATTTATACTAATTATATATTCTAAAGAACATTATAGAGGAATATATTTTGCTAAGTGGGAGATTCTATTAGGTATTCGTACATTGAGTTGTTCACATTTATTTAATAGGCCTTATTAACTAATGTCGGCCCTTATTATATGGAAAATATATCATGATAACTAGTGACCAACTAAGAGGGGTTAGGATAGTCCATGCTAACACTTATCTTCTTTCTAAAAATCCATCTCACACAACAGTCTCTACAAAGTGCTCTTCTGCTTATTAATAATGCCTTATTAGTAAGCTCAACATCTCTTCATTTGTCAAAATATTTCACTTCAAGTGTCCCTCTAGGTTTATGCATAGTTTTATCTTGAGCATATACACTCTTCCTTATAAAATAATCATCTTTGGTACTCACCTTTATTGTCTAGGAAGGTTTCTCAAAAATTTGACAATATTGGTAAAAATATTCACATTGAGTAATTACATGGTTCATGGAATCCGATTCCATTTTTCATTACTTTCCCTATAGCTCTTTAACGACTCAACAAGATTCTACAAGATATCCCATGTTTCCATTACTCTGATATATGACTCTGGGATTGAATTTGTTTCATTATACATGTAATTATGCACCATGTGAAACAAATGTTGTTTTTTAGAATTATGCATATTATAAAAAAAATCTCAATTAATGCTACAGGTCCTTTTTTTTTGCTCAACTTATGAATAATTATATCATAATTTTCTAAATTATAATATTCTAGGTTATTCTCCTATGAATAAGATTTCCAAATACTATAATTATGCCTCATCCCAATCTCTATGATGAAAGTTATGGCTTCCTCAAAAAGCCATTTTCATCCCATTTGTGCATTTTCTCCCCTAGTGTAATTTTATTGAAAGACCAACTTCCATGAACTGTAGGAGAAAGTATTTTTGGAACTAGAGAAACTTCTTCATGAGACATAGATAATAATAATTATAGATAATTCACAACAACTCTCATATATTCAATTTGATTCTCCTATCAAAAATTGCATCAATATGGAAATGACAACTTTGTCATTTTTCACCCGTTTTTCTCAACTTAGACTTTTAAACAAAACTGGTTATCTCTCAATCTATGCACTTATGGAAAATTTTCAATAAACTAAAGTTTTTTGTCTTAATGAGTATACAAAATGTTGAGCGAATAAAAGTTTCCAATTTTGTGATCTGGGGTCACTTTTCCTCCTCTAAAAATCTCAAAAATCCCTAAAATGTGGCCCATAATAGTGAATTTTAACCTATTTAAACATATTCATTCCAATCCCCATAGAATTTATTCGATCCCTATATCGATTATTTCCATGTCTTCTTTCGGGACTCTCTTCATGAATTTCAACTTAATCTTGATCTTGACCAATGATTTGGTCCCAAATCTTTAAAAACCAGTATTTTGCAATTTCTAACAAATCTGAGCAGAAATGGACAATGGTCATCTGAATTTTTTGTCAATTTCCTCTCTATAGAAAAAAATCAGAAGCTTCATCTTGATTTGACATAATCTGCTCTATTTATGTCTTTCATGACAATTTACACCAGGAATCTTCAAATCGAAAGAAATATATACCGTTAACCTGACTCTATCGATGATGGATGATTGATTAAATCCTTTGATTTCACACAACACTTTCCCAAAATTGTTGACCTAGACATCAATGATCAACCTACTTATTTAGCAATTGATTCACAACAAAACATTGAATTGGACAACTTGACCATCGACTATCAGTCATGAATGATTCTTGTTAGCAGATGAAACACCTTACTAATTTGGTTGAACCCTGACTATTGGCCATCAATCATCTGTAATTTCTCTTGGAAACCACGTGTAACACTTTTCTAACTAGTTGACCCAATCATCAACCATCATCCATCCCTATTGGTTGACATGCCATGACACGTGGATGCTGACGTGGCATGACACATCATCATGCAGTGTCAACTTGAATGACATGGCAGGCCACATGAATTTTGATGTGACGTGACACGTAGATGATGATGTAGTATGAAACATCATCACTCCCTTCCCTTGATCGATCATCAACACTTTCTCTTGGAGGACCCAAACACCTTGTCGAAACGGTTGACACTCGACCATTGACCCATCTTCCATCAACAAATTTTCTTGCATGGTCTAAACACTTCACCGAATCGACCAACTTCTCATCATCGACCCATCAACGAATTTTCTTTCTTGACCAAAAAACATTTTCGAATCGGATGATGCTTGACCATCGAACCAATGACCCATCGATGATTTCCATTGGTGACTAAAAAAATTTGTCAATTTGGCTGACCTGACCATCGACCATCAGTGAATTCCCTTCGCCCACTCCAACACTATTGAAACTCGACCATCGACCATTAGCCATCAGAGAATTCTTTTGGTTGAGCACAAATTTTTATCAATATCGTTGATCTTACCATGAAACATTGACAAATTATTTTGGAGAACTTCAACACTTAAAGATTTTCTATCAAACCCCAGGTCAATCTAGACTGTCGATCTCCCAACCAAGATTATCTTGACCATCAATCATCCCAAACTCCCAAATCACCAAAACTAATCTAGACTGAATATCTGATCCATTTACCAAACCCCCAAAAATGAATCCTGGTCGTTGATCTACTCAACCTTCTAAAAGACTGAAATGTTATAAATTTTTAAATTTATCAAGGTGAATCTAGGACATTGATCGCAATATCAAACATGATCTCGACTGTGGATTCACCAAGCTTCTCGTAAAAAACTACAGTGGCCATTATGACCTTACAAAACAAATCTAGCTCTACAATTATACAAATAATCTCCATTAAACCTATAGACAATTCACATTCATTTAAAATTATTTTTTTTCCATGAATTTGGGGATTTCTCTTTTATCTTTCATTGTTTTTCCCCAGATTCACCATATACAAAATTGTAACAAAGAATTTTTCAAAATTTGCACTCGTTCTTGGCCCATACAAGCCTCTTGTTTGAACTAAAACCTTTGATACCATATTTTAATGTACCCAACCTCCATTTGAGCATCCTTACGTGCATAATACATATTAAAATTAAGATTTTCTACTTGATTAATTCTTGTAGCTTACCAGGCATAGATCACACATAGATTTAACCATTTGACCGATAGCATAATTCTAAATGCATCTAACATCACAAATTAAAACATGAATGCAACTCCTCAAGCAAACAACAAACAACAACATTCATATAAATTATTTGTATAGTGAAATAACATAAGAATCGAATAAAAATACTTATTTGTTAATAATTAACCAACTAGTTGCATACAAAGGATGAACCTCCTATCTGTAGGCCTTGTTACATTCATTTTCTCTCAACAATAGGCCACCCCCCAAATTGAGGCTATGAAACCATAAGAATATCTACCCCACTGGTTGTCCATTCTCTGCACACAACAACCCCAAACCCCGGGTTCTACTCCCACAACAGTTCCAATCCTCCAACTCTCTCTTTTCTCCACAATCTGCACTACCCAATGAATGTACCCCCTTCACTGGTCATAGTCCCTCTGGTTGTACCATTCGTTTATCAAGGCCCATAGTGCATTCATTTGGCCAGGAATCTCTCACCTCAGGACCTTCGAGAACTCTCAAATGCCCAAGGAGTTCTCACAATAGCCTTCAGTAGGCTCTTGAGTAATTTCTTCAACAAGAAAATGTGATACATGATTACATCACGTTTTAGAGGCACATAGGCCTCATTTCCAACATAACACATAGCCAAACAATGACTGCCTTCAAGAAAAACATGGTTGATGCTCTTCCTAGCACTCAACTCTCCTCTTGTTGTCCAAAATTTTCTTGTAAAAACTCTCTCTCTTTTCCATACAAATTTCCCTTCTTCTCCCTTTCTTTGCTTGACTCTCACTCTTCCGAGAGATGAATGTACTTCGGCCCATGCTCTCCAATAACTATGGGATGTGACCACTCACACCCACCCTCTTACATGAGTTAAATAATTGGATTCTTATACGCTCAATCAACAAATAAAAGGTTATACACAATGATAATAATTGAGAAATGTGGATTGAATTAATACCGGATTCAATATTTATTAATATGCAATTCAACCCCTCTACCACATTAAATCAATATAAGCTCTTATCTCCACACATAGGATGGCCATCCTAACTCATATTTATCCAATTACATTATAATTATAATTCAAACGGATTAAAACTCTATATGTTAGAATGAATGGCTAGGGTTGCTTAAAACGGATTAAATCCATGATGAATGGCTAGGGTTGCTTGAATCTAGTACCTTATCCTTCGTATCCAAGATTTTGATTTAAAGGTTATTTCTTCACACTACATTTATTTTGGATATCCAAATATCCATCTTTCACTTTACGATTCGAAATTTACCAATTTTGAATTCCGGATCATCCACCATTAGACCCAGATTTAATGATGAATCCATATATCCATATATTTAGAATCGAGACATGTGAACTCTCAAGACTTCATGCTTTTCTCCAAATTTTGAATTCCATATTTAAAACCCTTATTAAATCCAATCGTAATTTTCCACCTGTTCACTTGTCATTCCCTGCTCCGTCCCTGTTATCCTAATTTGACGTGGCATCTAATGTGGAATCCAACTTGGTGTTCTACATAGCATCTGGATCTAGGTTTTTAATTTACATTGGATTATACATAGTCCATTCATCTGTATTAGCCATACTAGCCATTATTCTAATGTATTGAATCCAGATTCGGATTGTAGAATTTTCATGCTATTAAAATATTTCTTTGACGATTTTCACTTCAAATTTGATTTCTCCACCAGATTGCTATTAAACATAGAGTTTGGCAAATTAATGAGATTAAATGATTCATCTTNATTGATTTTATGCTACATTTGGTTATTCGCCTTTCTTATTCGGACTATTGGAAGAAAATTCACATAGCTTCTCTATGTATACAACTGAAAATATTTTATTTAGAAATATTTCTTTGACGATTTTCACTTCAAATTTGATTTCTCCACCAAATTGTTATTAAGCATAGAGTTCGGCAAATTAATGGGATTAAATGATTCATCCTGAAATTGATTTTATCCTACATTTGGTTATTTAGTAAAGTTTGTTTACCAATAGTAGACTTTTTGGTAAAACAAGGAACTTGTAACTCTTCAAAGATGAAAAACAGACTTTTAATCATTAAAATAAATCTTCTTAAATTTTAAAGAAAAATTGTTGGTTAAATTTTTTTTATTGTTTTCAGTTATAAAAAAAACCTAAATTAATAAGATGTTTAAATTAGAGCTATATATATAGGAGGTTAATAATATATTTTCTATTTAAAAAAAAAATGATTTTTCCATTGAATAAATTCTACTATCTCATAATTGTTAAACTCTAGAACACTTTAATTATAAAAAACTTTACATAGTTTTTGAAATAATATTGAAACAAGTTAAATTAGAAGCAAAATTGTTTATACTTGTCTATTAAAAATGTTTTAATGTAATAATTCTATATGATTTAAAGAAAAAAAAAGGTAATCATAAAATACTTTAAACTCATAATAATATATTACTTGTGTATAACCTAAAAACAAAATAGTTATAATAGAACCTATTCTATATTTTAAAAAGTTGAACTAGAATTGGATAAGATGTAGATGTTAATAACTATTGAAATTATTGTGAGTGTAGATTGAAGTATTTAAAACCATTTTAAAATAAATTAGTGAGAACTTAAATTTCAAAAATTTCAACATGTTGTAAAACCAAATTGAAATTTATTAATCATAGAAAATGACTAAAACTTTAATCAAATTGAGATTTATTGATCATAGAAAATGACTAAAACTTTAACTACTTATGATTTTAATAATATTAATATTTTTTAATTAAACTTATAAATAGAAAGCAGAATAAGCTAATTATTTAATTTGTTTCATTTTTTTATTATTAAATTTACTATTTTAATTATTAAATTTATATATTTTAATATCTTGAATAACTTGGAGAAACATTTTAATTATAAAATCAATATACTAGTTTTAAAATTTTTAATAAAAACAACTAGGAAGTACCTATTAACAATTAAAAATTGAAATTTTAACCTTATGAAAAAAAGGAAATATTGATACTTCTCCTAGTGCATGGAATAGTAGTCTACTTTAAGAACTTGTTAATGATCAAAAGATAGTAATCCAAAAAGATAAGGATATTGATGCATAAATTATGTATTTAAACATTTTATAGGTTGTGTAGTTGAGATGCTTGTATTTTATATAGGTGCATGTCCTTAACCAAAAAGTATTAATAGTTAGAAGTTTGGAGGAAATTATATAATTAAATTGGGTGGATATACCATATTTCCTTTCACTTGTGATCTAGAAATTAAATCATTTTTATTCATTTTTAACCATCTTTCATTCATTATAAGCATAAAACTTTACATAGAAACTACTTTTGTTTAAGTTTATTATTGTATACTTTAATAAGTTGAAAAGAGTTTATATATCTTTTATTTAAAGTTCATATCTGTGTGATGTTTTTGAAGTTTTTGAAATAATTTATATTAAAAACTAAACATAGAATTGATATATTTGAATAATAATCAAAATGAAAAAAAAAAAAAATTCAAAGTAAACAATTTTATTATATGGTAATGTGTTTTTTTCTTACATTTTAACAGCATTTATAAACAAAGTAAAAATTTGAATCATTCAATTGCCTTCATAAATGGAAGTTGCAATTATTATAATAGTCTTGTAAAATTAAAGAAAATTCATAAACATTTTAAAAGTTTAATTTATGTTTTAGCCAAAATTAATTTATTACCTTTACATTTATAAACAAAACATAAAACATCATAAATAGAAAATACATTTATTATAATATTTTTATAATTCAATTAAACTTATAAATGGTTAGTTTGTTTAACAAAAACTCATTAGATTTTATAAATAACACAATTCTTAAAAGTCCTTATTTCTAGTCACATTTAAACATTTTTTTTTATTATTTTTAAATAAATTTATAGTATTAAAGTCATTATTTCATATTATCTTGATGTAGATTTTAAATTTTAAATTTTATTTAGATATTAATTTTTACTATTTAGAAATAAGTTTATAATATTAGATCATAAGTTATTATATTAGATCATAAGTTATTATATTAGACCATAAGTTATGATCATAATAATCCATATAATTATTAAAAAAAAAACAATAAATAGAAAATTAAAAATAATATAATTTATAAAATTTATGGACATATGCACTTTAACAGATTTTTGTTTGGACATAATAATAATAATAATAATAATAATTAATTT
>SNQJ01S0035831.1:12282-36596 GCA_010110895.2 Picea sitchensis | reverse complement strand
TTTAATAACCAACATATGTTTAACTTTCAAATGTTATGAAAAAACATATAAGTCATATTATTTTATAATTAAACTATTATCTAATTTATTAGATATTGTAAAATAACATGTTTTTTCAAATGTTATGAAAAGCATATAACTCATATTATTTTTTAATTAAATTATTATCTAATTCATTTATTGTAAAATAAAATGTTTTTAATATATATTAAATATATAATGAAAACCAAAATTTAATATTTATTTTTTAAATTATATTTAACTTATTATAACATATAGAAACATCAAATCTTTAAAATAATATATTTTTTTAATTAAAAGCATCTATATATTAAAAATACATCAATAAGAAAATGATAAGTCATGTCATATATCTAATAGTTTAAATTATTTTTAATTATGTTTGAGCTTATCGTATGTATTCCTATAAAAAAAAATTGATAACCAAACATGAAATGAATTTAGAAAATGAAAATATAATATAAAGGTGAACATCAATATAAAACAACATTATATAAGAAAACATAAAAAATAAACTGCTATTATTTTACAATTAAATTATTTCACTTATCCATTTTAGAATAAAGTTATTTTTGTTTATTTCACTTATCCATTTTAAAATAAAGTTATTTGTTATTCTCAAACTTATTATATGTAAGAATGGTTATTTTTTAAAATTTAATTTAATTTTAAATAATGATGAAAAGACTTTGTAGATATTGTTAATTATAAATTATAATTATAATTAATTCCATCTTTAACTTGTGAAAACATAATCTAATTTAATCATAAAAGATATCTAGTTTCAATTTCGTTATTAGATATTATTAATTCCATCTTTAACTTGTGAAAACATAATCTAATTTAATCATAAAAGATAACTAGTTTCCATTTCGCTATCATATTATTAAAAAAAAAAAAAATGTTTCCATGAAGTTGTTTGAATGAAACACTTTAACTCTTAACTGTAGAGTAATGAACCTTAATGTCAGAAACACTTTAACTCTTAACTTTAGAGTAATGAACCTTAATGTCCCATTATTATCTATTTTAAATAGGTTATTATTTATTTTAAATAAATTATCTATTTTAATTGAACCTATTTTAAATAGATTATTATGTGTTTTATATTTTATGTTACTATTTATATATATTGTTTTTAAAAATAAACTCTCTTTTCCATGAAGTTTAAGTGAAACACTTTTACTCTTCATCCACGAGAATAAAAAACCTTAAAATCTAATTATTATTTATTTTAAATTGGTTATTATTTCTGTTAAATAAATTTGGGTTATTATTTCTTTTAAATAGATTATATATTATCTATTTTAAATAAATTGTGTTTATTATTTATTATATATAATTTGTTTTATTTCTCTCCTATTCACATCTACATGAGCGTATGTGTGTATCTAGCTATATTTATAGAACACCATAATCCCCAGAATCCTCCATTTGTCATTTTGATCTTCGCTAGAATTCCGTTATTCCAAAGCCATCCATCTGCCATTTTCCATTTCTTAAAATTTTAAGTTGCAAGCCCTGTCTACCAAAGAGATGATTTCTATTCTGAGGTACAGCCCTGGCATTAGAAGCCTTTTTCCAAGTTACAAGTCCTGTCTACCAAAGAGATGATTTCTATTCTCAGGTATAGCCTTGGCATTAGAAGCCTTAGAAGATTTGAGATGCGCAGAATTGTTGTTGAGAAGAAGAAGATGAGATTGCAGAGGGAAACATGTTTGCAAGTCACTCTACAAAGGTATGGTGTTGGAAGCTGCACGAGGCCATCGATACTAAACATCTGGTTACTCTCCATTTCTATTGTGTACAAAGTATTTTTGGATTTTTTTGGGGAAGGTTAACTTACAGTCGTTTTCAAAATATGTATGGGTTGGTTGTAAGTTGGCAAAAAAATGAACCCTTCCTTTTTCATCTAGTGATAGTGTTTCAGCAGCTCCTTTTGAGTTAGTGCACTCTGATGTTTGGGGACCAGCACCATAATCGCAAGCCATCCGGTCGGCAGTTAAAGATATAAGCTAAAGGTAAACCCTCCCTCTCGGGAGCATCCCTGCAGGAGCATGCTACGGGTTTTGTGTTTCTATTGTTGGAATTGAACCCTAGTTGGTTGCTGGTTCTCTTTGCTTGCTCATTTGTTTTCTAAAGAAAATCTGTATTTTTTGTTTTGTTGTCTAAGTATTGGGAGAGAAATTAGAACAAAGTAAGTCACTATCACTAAAACACTATTTTCACTCTAATGTGTTTTCCACAACAGTTTATGAATAAGCTTAGAAAGATAGCCAGTGGATGGTTTGTTTACATTTCTTCAAAGGCTATGCCATATATGTGTGACGGTTAAGATCACAAACAATAAGATTCAAGTTACCAAGTCATCGTTGAGATCACAAACAATAAGATTAAGAGCCTCCCGGTTGTTTCTAAATAATAATAGTATAGCTGCAAATTCGTGGCTGGTGATTACCGAAAAGTGCAAACTTGTGGCTCGATTAACCTAGACAATGAAAGGCTGCCATAAAACCAAATGTTGTAATAAAATGAAAAGCACTACTACACATGACCAATTGCAGTTAAAATAATAAAATAAAAACTTCAGATAATAAATAATTTTATTAATTAATGGCAGTTAAAATAATAAAAACAAACACTTCAAATCTATAACCCCAGCCTTAAAAAAAAAGAGGCTAAAAGGACGAACACACATTAAAATCCTCTGAACAGCAGGTATCATTGGAGGAGTCCCGGTTTAAATAATTGAAAAACGCTATTCAAGTCGATAACCCTTAAAAGAGAGATTGAAATTTGAAAGGACGAACATGCTTGCCAAAATCTTTCTACAGGCTTAATATTTTGCATTGTTTCTATCATTATATTCTCTATCTCCGTAGTTATTTTTGTATTGGATGACATCTGACTTGAATCTGTACACCATGTCGCAAGGTACAGAGCAAACAGAGTCATCGCAGGAGAAGAGATCAGCTGCGACTCAGGTATTCAGGAATCCAAAGTAGCGAAGCTGGGCCTGTCATTAGGCAAAATGCGGAAATGAATCCTTAAATTGCCCCAATTTGGCATTCATAAAACGTAGATAAAAAGGGTTAGAGAAAACCCTAGAGTTAAACAAGAGCAAAGGTACAGAGCAAACAGAGTCATCGCAGGAGAAGAGATCAGCTGCGACTCAGGTATTCAGGAATCCAAAGTAGCGAAGCTGGGCCTGTCATTAGGCAAAATGCGGAAATGAATCCTTAAATTGCCCCAATTTGGCATTCATAAAACGTAGATAAAAAGGGTTAGAGAAAACCCTAGAGTTAAACAAGACTGAATGCTTTTCGCGACTGTACGACACCCTTTAAACCTAATTTTAGCATCACAGACAACCCTTCTGCGACGTCTACAAAAAAATTTAAATACAGCTTTCAACTTTCAAAACTCTAATCACCAGCCTAGATTCACAAGGAACTTTCTATAGAAAGACAAAACAGAAACAGAAAACCCAGCTTTCAGCTTTCAAAACTCTAATCACCAGCCTAGATTCAATCAATGCTAGAGTTAAAGACCAAGCCAGAAATGAAAGACGACGAAATAAAAAGATACAATGGTTTTAAGTCTTTACAGTAGGAGCCATTTCTGCGACCTGCAGTTTTACTGCTGTGAAAACTGGTCTAATCGAATAAAAAACAAATCCATTCAATAAAACTTCAATTCTAATGTCATGAAAGATTAGCAGTATCCCCTCGAGAAGCTTCTCTATAGTTAGTCGCGATAGCAGATGAAGCAGAGTGATGCGGGCATCCTTAACCCAATTGTGGGTTCCGGTCATCTTAGGACTCAGCTGCGAAGTCAACTTTTGACGTTTCGACTGGCCCTACCATGACCCTAACCTACAGTCGGGTACGGTCGGGGGAAGAGGAAAGTATTTCTTCCGTCGTCTCGACTTCAACAGGAGTGTCATTGCCTCGGCCTTCAATTTGACTTTCCCTATCGACTGTGGCATGATCACTTACTGCGTCACCGCCTTCGCCGTTCTGGAGAAAAAACAAAATCCAAACGTCGTGACATTTATAATCTCTTTGTATAACAAAGCATAATGTAACAGCGTTAAGCATTGTTAATTATTTATTTTCGTTGGCGGTTCGATGTATTGTCATTGCTTCATGAGCAGCACTAAGTATTGGATGTAAGGACAGTGGCAATAAAATGAAACATGGTCATAAAATGAAATGTGTCTTTGTACAATGTGCTTTTGTACATAGCTATAAATAGTTGTGTTTTATATTTACATTTTTCTACTTTGTAATAGAATTTTAATTTTTGTTAATCTCTGTTAATGTTTTTATAATGGTAAAGAAGTTAGTGGTTGAAATCACAACCATTGATTTATTGAAACTATTAAGAATATTTTATCAATATTTAATCTTATCCATACAAAACTGATTAAGCATTAAAAACCTATTAAATATGCAAAACTGATTAAACATTAAAAACCTATTAAATATGTTCATTATCAATAAATGTACACCTTTAAACTTAATAAATAAATCATCCTCAAAATTGAGTTTTTACTCACAATTTTAATTTACAAATTCAAAATCCACGGAAACTATCTCGCATTCATAGTAAAACAAGCCATACCTGGAAGGTTGCGATGGGCATGGGGCTCTGAGCGACAGATAGCTACAGTGTCTTCATTCAAAATCAAATCCTCAAGAAGCAAAAAGGTGACCTGTGTGAATTGTCACTGAATGCGTACTTTAATAGTAACAGCAGTGTTCATTTGCATTCTACCAATCCTTATGGTGCTCAGTAGAAGCTATTTTGCAAATTTTCCGAGGACTTATCCTTGTCAATTTTCTATTTAAAAAGAAAAAGCAAAATTAGTAAACTAGTAGTAACAATAGAGTTCATTTTCCATTCTACCAATCCTAATGGTATTGAGTAGAAGCTATTTTGCAAATTTTAGGAGGACTTACCCTTTTCAATTTTCTATTTAAGAAGAAAAAGCAAACAAAACTTTACTTTGAGAATTATATATTAGTTTTTATTAAATTATATTGAAACTATACCTATTGAAAACTTCAGATTAAGTAGCTTTTTAATCGAAAATTTAATATTATAACCTCTTAATTAACATAAATTATTACAAATGATTAATCAATATACTTGCCACTTATAACGTGCATGGCATGACCTACTGCCACTTAATATCTATCTATCTATCTATCTATCTATATATATATATATACTAGCACAACCATAATTATGTGGCTGATGAACCCCGAAAAACATAATAAATCTACAAACCCTAAAATAAATACATAATAAAGGAACATGTTTTGAAAGGAAATACATAATCAATAATTAAACTGAGAGAAATATTGCATTAAATCCAAGAGTGACATGCAAATAATATAGATAGGCAAAATCTTGAAGATGGTACACATATAACTTTCTTTCATAATTTTTCAAACTCTCTGAGCATCATGTTTAGAAAGGAAATACATAATCAATAACTAAACTAAGATCTTCATCTCATAGATATGCAGAGGACAATTAGATGTTTTGCGATAAGATTCATTTTTCTTTGTAATTTTACAGACTCAAATGCGCACGCGGACGGGAGGCTGGAGGTTGAAACGCTTCAAACACATCAAACGCGCCCGGATGAGAGGCTGGAGGTCGCTTCACTTCACATCCACGAGGCCATAAACTTCAGCATTGGTAAAAAAATGAGTAATTTTTTAATCTTATTTAGTAAATGTAAAAAAGTAATCACATAAACGGACGGTATTTATAAATGAGCGAAAGTTAATTTATCAAAATCTCATCCATTGATTAGAGAGGACGACGAAGAATATGCTAGCATCTTCAATTGTCAACCCTAAGATTGAAATTTATGATTAAAAGGTGATTAATTGTGCTCATTGTCAATAAATATACGCCTTTCGACCTAATAACAAAAAAATCTTAATTTATAGACATATGTTTATATATTTTATTAGACATAAAAAAATAAAAATAAAAAATTAATGTAATTTTGAATAAAATTAAGCGGCTAAATTATAAAGATTTCACATCAGATACATGTGTTATTTTTATTTTTAAATGCCTATCCTGAGCAGAGCGAGGTGCTTGAAGTGCGAGCTCACTGGAAAACCATAGAGGTATTCCTGCAACACAAAGACAATAATATTCCATATTAAAAAAATTATAATTACAGCTGTAAAGTGCATCAATTGATTTTGCGTAAATTTCAATGTATTTTCAACATTTTCAAGTTCCATTTTCATATTTTTCAAGCACCAATTTCACTGGTTTCTTCTTTCCTATTCTTACTGGAAATAGTGTATTATTATAGTTCTATTGCCAAACCCTTCATTCTCCTATTCTAATGGAAACTCTAATTCTTCGTCGGGTCCTGTGGCTCTTCCTTTCTCCATCCATATCCCTACATAGTAAGCAAATGTGAATGGTGAAAGCGCAAGGCAACATCTCAGTATCTATCTATAGTTTTATTAGCCAAAATCATCAGCAGAAACCAAACTAGTCAAGTCAGAAAGACTCATCTTCAGATAATAAGAGAGGAAAGGTCTTTTTTTTCTTTAGTAATTTGATCTCTCTTCAGGCAAGCCACTTCTTTCCTTCTCCCAACAGTCCTTAGCAGGCCACACCCCAGCTTCCTCATCTTTAGCAATAAACATCCGCGTTCTCCGACCAGACCAGTATAATAATATTGCACATAAAGTGATTCCATATATTATTTGGTTTTTGAGTAGAATAAATTTATGGTTTATTTATCGAATTGTAAATGAAACGAAGTGTTTGGTGCAAAATGTATATCAGGGAAATATTGTGAAAATTGTATAGCACGGAAGATAGGACAAAAATAAACAAAGGTGGGCACATCTAATTTTTGAAAGTATATAACAAATCTAATTTTTTTGAAAGTATATAAAAAAGTAAAAAAATTGTTGGCAGTGCAAGATTAAATGCATTTTCCATATGAAAGATAAAAGTATATGATGATATAAAATTAATAGGAGATAAGTAATATAAAAATTTAAATGCATTTGTAAATGACACTTGCATTGTTGAATTTCATTTATTTTGAAATATATAAAAAAAGAAAAGTGTGTAACATATAAAAGAGTAGATGCATTTGCCATACAGATTGTTGAAGGGTAAGAATAAAGTCTAACATATTAAAAAAAAGTTGCATATGTTATACAGGAAATAAAAGTCTAACATATTAAAAAAGTTGTATATGTTGTTGTGAAAGATAAGAATAGAGTTTGTAACATATACAAATTTAAATGCATTTTTCAAGTATGTCAGAAAATGAAAGTTTGTTACATACTACTACAAATTTTGAAATATATCAAAAAATTAAAGTCTGTTACATATAAACCAGAATTTCAATGTGTTTGTCATGTAGACTGGGATTGAGGCTCCCACGGACCATTAGAGAAATATGTACAAGAATCATGATTGTGGAAAGAAGATAGAGTGCAATAGCATGAAAAATAAATAAATGGAAAGGTATAAGTGTTTGCCTATACATCTGTATTTAAGAAAGTGGAATAACCGGGCTAAGAAACAAAGATATATGCGATGACTAAACTTACAGTGAGGGTACATATCATCACTTTGACTATTTTCTTGCGGATGTCGTTTCATTGATGTTGGGGACGATTGTGGTTTCAAGGATGTTCTCCACGACTGTTGGAATGTCGAGAATTGCCTGTTGTCTTTCGTTGGCGGCCTGTTTCAATTTCCTTTCATCCCATTCTTCAATGTAGCTTCTCATTGGGGCGGCGTTGATCTCATTCCAAATTTTGATGTTGAAAACTTCGTTTTCTAATTCCTGGAAGTCGATAGAAATATTAAAGAGAGCCTGATGAATTTCCTCATTTTGTACTGCATATTTGACTAGCCAGTCATGGACGTGAGCTTGATCAAATTGAAGGATGTTGTAAAACGTTTCGAGAGACAAGGTATTCATCATAGAAACTTGTTTATCAAACTCTTTCCTGGTTAAGGGCAAGGAGTTTCCGATTAAGAGGGGGTCTTGGAAGTCGTTGGTTTTCCATGCTAAGTCTATATTTCACAACTTTGTGAATAATTTATTTTTCTTCGCTATGGCTTGTTCACATGGCTGAACAATGAGACACAGGTTCTTTACATTTTGTTTCCAACATGCAATCAATTGGCCGATCCGATTTTTGGATGGAAGATCTTCTACTCTTCTTTTTGTTTCTGTCATATTGTTGAAAATCTTGCCAAAATGGATGACCATTTTTAAAAAGAAATTTTCTTCATCTTTTAATTCGGATTGCAAAATCTCGAGAAAGCTATGTGCCCTGGTTCCAAGGGAAGCGATGGTTTGTGATCTTTTCCATGCCTAGGTAACCAGTTCCATTCGGTTTTTGATATTGTTCTCCCCATATCCTTTACTAGATTCGAGCAAGGTGGAGGATGCTTTAACATTGGGTGTATGGGTGCCAAGCATGGCTATTGCCAAATGATCGACAAAAAATGGCATAGGAATGAAAGTGTCTTCCAATTCCTTGACTCAGTCTTTCAGTTTGGCATTTTGGGTCTCGATGCGTCCAATGGAATCATGAAGTGCTTCTTCGGTCACAGTGTGAAGTTGATAGATTTTGGACGACCGCATGTTGGCAACGTCAACCTCTGAACGAGATTTTCCTTTTATATTTTTAACATTTTTTTTCTCAAATATCAATCTTTTGTTCTAGATATCAAAAACAGCGCTCTAGAACACAAAGGATTCATCTTCGTCAAAATTTTGGGTAATGGATATGTCCATTGGATGGGTATGGTGGATGTCGTATTGAGGCTGATCAAGGAAGGGGAACATGGCATCCAGATCAGTGTCAAATTCCATGTTCTAACTCTGAAATTCTGGCTCTTTAGCTTGACCCACATTTTTTTTCCTCTTCTTCTCAACTGGAAGCTTGTGAGAAATATCAATTTTAGAGTGAGGAGGGTCATTATCTCCTCCTCCGTTTGAAGAACTCTTGGTTCTTTGTTGCTGTGATGGGTCGTTGGAGAGATGCTTCAGGATGTCGTACTTTTTGGAGTGGTATTTTCAGATTGAGCACTCTTGTCACTGGGGCCTTTCCCCTATTGCGTGTACAATTTAGTGTAGCTTTGCACTGTCTCTACGTCGCCAGTATTAGAGGTAGGACCATCACTGTCACTGTTTTTGGGCAGGTGTTTATTTACAAAACAATCACCGAGGCCAAGTGATTGTAAATGTTCTCTAAAAATATCATAGGGGTCGAATCCTCTTATGTCTTCAGCATATTTGAGGTTGGATATGCTAAAATGTGTTGTCAAATCGTCAATTTTGTTGACGTTTTTCAAGACAAACTCCCCTATTTTCCAAGGCAGATGAATGAACTGTTTTTTTTTCTTCCTTTGGAACATATCGAACCAGTAGTTGTATTGACGTGCTACTTCTACAATAAAAAATATGTCCATAATGTGAAATGGAAGGAGTGTAGGTTGTTCTGTGGAGCCAAAAATTCATATGACAATGTAATTATCCAAATGTTGGAGTGTCCCCTTATTATGAAAAAAACTAGTTGCATGTTAAGATATGCGGGGAGCATTTTCTCGTAACAAAAAAACTTTGAAAATGGGCAGGAAGCCATTAAAAACATCATAAAAATAGTGGGAAGCCTTCTACTTCCACAAGGCCTAGTACTAGAATGTTACTGGGTGGAATTCGCAGTTGACTTTTTTTGACAAAGACAGTTGTGAAAATTGACAGGAATGTGCTATTGCAAAAACTAAATAGGATGACATATAAAATTTATTTTTCCTTTTGTGGCTTGACAATTGGGAAGATATTTCATGGGAAATTAACCGGCCTAAATAAAAAAGGGCTTATTCATTGACTGTGAAATACAAAATATAAAGAGCCATGCAGAAAATAGTACTTGTGGACTCTTGTCCTGTTATTCTTGTAAATAGCCAAGCAATTTATTGAAATGGATTTCTAAATGAGATAACCTGCATACTTGTAATATATTTAGGAACTAGATTCGGCATTTCCAAAAAATTGGGCAAGAGGTCCAATCCGTTATTATGCTTTGCTAGGAATTGTTTGCAATCTTCTCCTTTGAATATCAATGCTGGCTCGGGCAATTTCAGCATCTCGCAGAAGACCTGAGGTGAGAAAGAAAAAGAAGATCCTTCGTGTAGTGGAATAATTCTTTGGTCTGTAATAAATTTATCGGCACACCAAGAGACCAGGTCCTTACAGTTAAAAGCCTTAGGGACACAACCTGCATGAGCAATCCCAAAGGTCCAAATTACTTGGTTCTCTGTAGTAGGGGTTGAGTAATAAGAAAATTCCCTAGACCAATGGAATTTATGGTCCTCATGCCCGAAGGTGTTCATTGTATCTCCACTGAACTGTTGTCAAGCTGATGCCATAGGTTTATGAGAAGGTTGCTTTGTTGTAGATGATGGTTTAACTAAATTTTCAGAGCGAGTAATGTAGCCTCTTGCTAAATCTTGGTTAAATGCTTCTGAATGGGAAAGCTCCTCGAGCCTTTCGATGATTAATGACAACCTATATTGGTGGTGCATGATGAACTTTTAGCAGTAAAATTTATTTATTGCATATTTAGAAATGCGAACTCGACAGGTACGGGGAAGAGCAATTAAGGAATGGAGGTTTCATGAATGTGCGAAGGGCATGTCATGTGAATGGGATTTCATGTTTTTGAAATGAATACTCGCAAGGAATAATATAATCCTCCCACAAATTTTGGTTTAATGCACATGAATATGAGATGTCCTAGAGCCTTTCACCCATCAAAGACAATATATATGATTTCTTCATGATGACTTGTTAGAATTAAATGCCAGTAATTCCATATTTAGAAACAAGATATATATATAACTTTTTATTTTCTTTTATTATGGACAAGTGTGAAGGTGACAAAAAGGGAAGAGAGCAAGGAAACAATGGAAAGATCTGAAAAGTGGTCAGACGAGATTGAAAAAAGGGTTACAAGGGTAGTCAACACAATCGAGTGTTGCACAATGAAATTTCATGTTTCGAAATTTTTGAGTGCAAAATGTGTAAAACGGAAGAGATCATGATGGGGAAGTTGAGTGATCGGTTTGTATATTTGCAGAATTCTTCAAAGTGGCTAAGTATGGAACAAGGAAATTGCTAATTGCATACGTGGCAATAAGATATTATATATAATTTCCAACTGCTACTTGCAAAGGGGCATAGATATAGGAAAAAATGACTACGAACTGAATATTTTTTCAACCCTCCAAACCGATGATTCGCCAAAGAAATTCGAGCAAATGGCGAAGTATGGAAAGTCGACAGACAGTATTCAAAATGGGGTGACAATATTTCCACTAAATATGCGAGGACCCGATGGTTAAATTGTATTTCTCAAAAGTTTTCAATGCAAAAATGTGCAGCACAGAAAAGGGCATGATAGGTGGACCATAATACGGAAAAGAGTATGATTTAAGAATGGTTGCAATTTTGAATATCGGTCAATTTGTGTATATATCGGAGCTCCGAATGTTGTTTGGAGTTCAAGGAAAAGTAGAATTGCAATGTTGACCTGACCAACGTGCAACTATGCCTGTCAATTTGTATATGGCAGAACTCTGGGTGCCAGTTGTGGGACAGGGAATAGTAGACGGTCAATTTAAAGAAAGGGGAAGCGGTCGTTAGAAATGCAAACACGTGAATCCATGAAGCTGTGGACCAATGCATTGTTGGGAAAAAAACAATTAAGTAACCAGGAAGAGAAGCTAGAGGGAATAAAAGAGTGGGAAAATAGAGAGGCAAAAGACAGTTTTCGTAAGCGCGAATTGGTTTCAAAGAAGCGCCATCATTGCAAAACAATGATCTACTAATTGTCAGCAATTGCATTGTTGAAGATTACATTTTATTGCAATGTATGCCTGCAGCTATGTTCTTGATACATTATTCCATGACTATAACATATCAACCTAAGCACTAAATTTATTTTTCTACTAATTGCCAGCAAATGCTTGTGGAAGATTAGATTTTATTGGAACGTGTGCATGCACCTGTGTTCTTCATACATTCTACCATCAGTGCAACATATTAACTCAAGTATTAAAATTATTTCATTATGGGTTGTTAGCATTAAAACTTAATAATTTCATGTCTAGAAACAAGAACAATGATTTTGCTACAACATTGTACATTGGTATTAGTAAACACAAGATCAAAGAAGTATGAGAGAACCGAACCATGCCAATTAGAACATGTGTTAAACCTAGAAAAGAGGCAGCAATGAAGAATGCAAGGTAATTTTGTTTTAATAGCAAATCCATTTAAAATAAAAAAAATAGGAAAAACAATGAGTATTGTACATCTATGCTTAGAAATTGGACCGAGTTCTTGGGCCAAAGCATTGAAGGTATCTGCAACAAACACAGGCATGTGTTCTATAGTATGCAATATCCTTGGAGTTTTCTCGTCGATGAATCATCCTCTGCTGAAATTGATATTTTTCATAAGATTTTCCTCATAAAGAAGACAAAAATAGTTGCAGGGCAAGTGGAATAGCCCTTAGATGAAACTACTTATGCATAGTCCAAAATAATTCAGTAGCACAGCTTGCACGTGCAATTGCAGAGGCCCGAATTAGTCCATTCTGGGCAAAAGGAGATGACTAGTAGGAAAATGCGTGGCAGGAGCGAGATTTTTGGACCTGATTCCTGAAAATGTTAAACAATATTTTTTTGGCTTGAAATATCATTTCTTTAAACTGAAACTCTTCCGCCCAGAATGAAATAATTTGGAACTCTGGAATTCCTACTTTTGCTGTGCAAAGTGGTTGTTGCGTTCACCATCAGTTTCTTTTCTGAAACTCCTTTTGGTATTGTCATGACTACGATCACCAAGCCAGGAAGGTCCATTCGTTATGGCTGATTTCAATTTGGGTGTAGGAGTGGGCATATTCTCTTCATTGCCATCATCCATTGTCGTATCATCTCCCATCAGATCATCTTCTTCTAGCTCGAAATTCATGGCATCAACTTCTGCTATAGCAATGAATGCAAGTGGGCAGGTTCTCTAACCAACGAGGGTTGTGATGGAGTTTTTTGGCTTGAAATATATCTCTCAATGTACCAAGGGACCATCTTATTTTTTGCTACTCAGCAAAGGGAGATGAATAGTAACAATATGCCCTAGAATAGTGGAACCTCTGGCCATTATGACCCAATGTGTTTATTGTGTGTGGAGAGAACTACTGCCAAAAGTTATTTAGAATTTTTGTTTGGTCGAGATGATGTTTGAAATGAAAATAGGGGAGGGATAATATAAGCCTCTGCAAATTATGGTTTAATGCATATCAATGTAATATCTTCTCGAGCCTTTCGCTGATCAATGACAATTTCCAAGGTTCATGTGGAATGAGTTGTGACCATCACAACTCACTAATTTCACAATTAGAAAAAAGTGTGAACGTGGCGGTGATGGTGAAAAGAAATTAAGAATCCGAAATTTCTTAAAAGCACCAACCCATTGGCGCACAAAAAAAAATTATTGTGTGGCCTTTGAAATGAATACTTGGAAAGGATAACATGCTTCTGGGCAAATCTTAGTTTAATTCATACTAATGATAAATATTCTCCAAACTTCCGGACATTAATGACAGTTTTAACGGTTGCTGCAGGATGGCTACTAGCATTAAATCTTAATTATTGTGTAACTGGAAACAAGTACAAAGGTAGCAGCAATGGCAAAATCGATTCCAAGAAATACCAAAGTATGAAAAGTGTTCAGGCGAAGATATACCCAGGGCATGTGAACGGTCGATGGTTCTCGGCCTGGCGGGATGAAAATTGAGCCTCTATTGTTCTGTGTCCCACAAATAGCACCTATACTTCCGTGATATACACATTGACATGCAGACTTGCGGGTTGGTTGGTTCAACATTGCATTTTATTTGTCCTTAGCGATTCTGTATTAATTCCATAATTAGCCACTTTTCGAGATCGGGGGTTCTCAGGATGGCGGGTGAAAAATTGGGCATCTATTATTCCATGCTCTACAAATAGCAGTGACAATTCCACAATATACAAATTCAGAACCTGACATGTGCTAAATTATTGATGTTAAATATTTATATTGCATAATTTAATTTTACAAGAATGTTTGCACAATCTGGTCGGTCGAGTGATATAAAAGTATTTCGACAAACGAGCCATATAAAAAAGAGTCATTCCATACTTAGGCAGTTTTTTTATCGCCGCTTGGCGGCATCACAGTTTGAAAAAAGAGTCTCTATTGTTCGGTGTCCTACAAATAGCACCTAGATTTCTGTGATATACAAATTGATAGGAGGACCTATGGGCTGCTTGGCTAAACATTGCATTTGATCGTGGGTTTGCAGCTTGGTAGGCTAAAAATTAAGTATCTATTGTTCTATATCCTACAAATAACACCTACAGTTCCACGATATACAAATTCACACATGGACTTGTGGACAATTTCTATGTAAAGTATGGAATGAGATTTTATACAACATATATGGATCCCTCATTCCATACTTAGGCAGTTTTTTGATCGCAAGCTCACGGTCTGGCGGGCCGAAAAGAAATTCTCTATTGTTTTGTATCCTACAGATAACACCCATACTTCCACGATATACAAATTGATAGTGTTTTATAACATATGTGGATCCCTTATTCCATACTTGAGCACTTTTTGGATCACGGGTTTGCAACCTGGCAGGCTAAAAATTAAGTATCTATTGTTCTGTGTCCTACAAATACTACCTAGACTTTCATGTCCTACAAATAGGACCTAGACTTCCATGATATACAAATTCACACGCAGACTTGTGGACATAGTCTATATAAAGTATGGAATGAGATTTTATACAGCATATGTGGATCCCTCATTCCATACTTAGGAATTTTTTTGGATCATGGGCTCACAGCCCAGTGAGTCGAAAATGGAGTCTTTATTGTTCTGTCTCCTATAAATAGCACCCATACTTCCACGATATACAAATTGATAGTGTTTTAGAACATATAAGGATCCATCATTCCATACTTGAGCACTTTTTTTATCGTGGGTTCGGGGACCTGGTGGGATGAAAATTAAGTATCTATTGTTTCGTGTCCTACAAATAACACCTAGACTTCCGAGATATACAAATTGACACGTGGAATTTTGGACATAGTCTCTATATAAAGTATGGAATGAGATTTTATACAGCATATGCAGATCCCTCATTCCATACTTAGGTAGTTTTTAGATCGCGGGTTCGTAGGTTGACGTGCCGAAAATAGAGTCTCTATTGTTCCATATCCTACAAATAGCACACTGACTTCTGTGATATACAAATTGATTAGTGGAATCGTTATGGTTGCCTTAACATTGCACTTTTATTGTCTCATAACGATCCCGTATGAATTTCAAATTTAGTGTTTTTTTTTTATCGGGGGATCTAGAGCTGGCGAGCTGGAAATTGGGCATCTATTGTTCCATGCTTTACAAACACATTTTTTTAGAACATATGTGGACCCCTCATTCCATACTTTGACACTTTTTGGATCGCGTGTTCGCGACCTGGCAGGATGAAAATTAAGTATCTATTGTTCTGTGTCCCACAAATAACACCTAGACTTCCGCGATATACAAATTGACACGTGGACTTGTGGACATAGTCTCTAAATAAAGTATGGAATGAGATTTTATACAGCATATGCAGAGATCCCGTATGAATTTCATATTTAACAAAAAAAAATTATCAGGAGATCTGGAGCTGGCGGACTAAAAATTGGGCGTCTATTGTTCTACGCTGTACAAAAACATTGTTCTAGAACATATGCAGATCCCTCATTCCATACTTGGACAATTTTTGGATCAGGGGTTCACGACCTAGAAGACTGAAAATTAAGTATCTATTGTTATGTTTCCTACAAATAGAACTTAGACTTCTACGATATACAAGTTGACACATGAACTTATGGACATTGTCTCAATATCAACTATGGAATGAGATTTTATACGACATATGAGGATCCCTCATTCCATACCTAGGCAGTCTTTGGTTCGCAGCCTAACGGACCGACAATAGAGTCTCCATTGTTCTGTCTCCTACAAATAGCACCTATACTTTAGCGATATACAAGTGGACAGCTAGACTCGGTCTGGTTGGCTGAACATTGCAGTTTTATTGTCCTGTAGCGATCCTGTATGAATTTCATATCCAGCGATTTTTTTTTATTGGATATGTGGGGCTCGCGGGATGAAAATTGGGCCTCCATTGTTCCACACTTTAAAAACACTAGGCACATATCCATGATTTACAAACTGACAAATGGACCTGTGGGCTGTGTCGCTCAACATTGCAGTTTCCATTATTGTTTTTCCTCTGAATAGTCCTCAGAGTTCCGCAATATACAAATTGACAGATGGACTCCAGGGTTGGCGGGTTCAAGTTTTCCATTGTTTACAGATACTAATCCCTAACAACTATCTAACATATCTAAAAACATGATTTTCAATACTAAATTATTAATAATAATTTTGCTATTGCAATTTAATTAAGCGAGAAAGTTTGGCCTGAAATGCGGTGAACTACTTGCTATAAAGTTTCCGACAAGCAGGCAATGTAGTAAACATGTACTTTTGAAAGTATGAAAAGATATTTATATAGAATGTAGGGATCCCTAGTTCCATGCCAGGAACTTTTTGGATCGCAAGTTTACCGGTCTGGCGGGCTGAAATTTGAACCTCTTTTGTTTGGTGTCCTGCAAATATCACCCGGACTTCCATGATATACAAAATTGTGGTGAACTTGCGGATTCCATATCTAGCGGTTTCAAGATTTCAATTGTTTAGCAATGCTCATCCTATCTAACCTTGACTAAAAACATTGTTTTTAGATATTAAAATATTAATATTAACTATTGTTATTGTACAAGTGAATTACATTAAATTATTAAAGGATGTTAAATGCAACTTATTTTTTGTACAATCTGGTCGGGCTACTGCTATAAAAGTTTTCCGACAAACGAGCAATACATAGTAAACATGTACTTTTAGAAAGTATGAAAAAGATATTTTATATAGAATATGAGGATCCCTCGTTCCATACTTGGGAACTTTTTGGATCACAAGTTCTCGGCCTGGCGGGCTGAAATTTGAACCTCTTTTGTTCAGTATCCTGCAAATATCACCCAGACTTCCATGATATACAAATTGACAGGTGAACTTGCGGATTCCATATCTAGCGGTTTCAAGATTTCAATTGTTTAGCAATGCTCATCCTATCTAACTTCAGCTAAAAACATTGTTTTTAGATATTAAAATATTAATATTAACTATTGTTATTGTACAAGTGAATTACATTAAATTATTAAAGGATGTTAAATCGCTTATTTTTTTTTAAATGAAGGAAACAAAAGAATTTTTTTTTAAAATTCTATCACTGCAAGCATAACAAGGACCAATTTGAAGTTTAAGGCCCTCTTGTTCATATGATAGCACAATTTAACTATGCACAATATATATTTGTTGATTTCAAATTATTCTAGGATATTAATTTTACCAAGTTCATCGAATAAGAAAAAATTGTGAAAACAACGATCAATTTGAATTTTAAGATCCTCTTGTTGGTATGATAGGATAGTTGCACTTCGCACACTACATATTCATTGATTTCAAATTATTTCACAACAATAATTTAACCAAGTTCATCAATCAAGGAAATTTTCCAAAACAAGTCACACAGTACATTTGCATCACAGTGCCATAGAAATTATCATGTTGATCTACGTGCCAGCTGGCCAAAGGAATTCAACTATTTTTTCCTATGTTCTCCAAAGAAGAGTTGGATTTCCAGGGTATACAAATTCATAGACAAACCAGATAACCAAGAACCAACCATAGTTTAAACAACCCAGAAGAAAGTTCCCAGAAGGCTCCATTGAGAATAACCCATTGACCTTTGCACCAAAAAAATTGATATACAAAGAAAAGATGTTGGCATATCCTTTTCTCTTGAAACGAACATTCATTTGGATGTTGAACAAATATTACACAGAGACATGAGGCATTTTTGTTTCCTCCCAAAGTTTGATTTAATTTTTTTTTTCCCTAATTCAGTCGATATGAAAAATTGTATTGTCCTCATTTAAGGTGACTTTTCTCTGTATCCGAAGCTACCGCAACATATAGAAATTGCTTGCCTTTTTGTGTAAATATGTTTCATACAACAACTCTGCCAATTCAGGAAGCACATTTTGTAACAGAGGCTGCCTAACCGAACACTACACAGTTGTGTTGCCCACGGTTTGAATAACACCATTGATGCAATTTCCACAAATATATGGACATTTTTCATCACATCACAGACAATCAATCGTATCATCACTTATCAAAGCGGAATTAGAAACATTGGAATGGAATTTTGCACATAAAGGCTCAAAGGGGGTCGAGTACACATTGGCTGCAACTAAAAACCCTTCAACCTGGCAACACGAGCAAAGGGATTAATACATTGAACAATATAATACACAATTGCATCCCCCCCTCCCTTGTAAAACAAAAAAGAAAAAGTAAAAAGGTGCATAAATTTGTTGAACTCTATTTCTATAAGAAAAGTGAGGATGATTTTGTGGATGTATACGCACAACAATTGTAGAGCTAGCTAGTTTCTCTAGAGCCTCTGCTATATTTGCTTGCAACTCTGTTACAAGCATTGCCTGGGTTGTCCGAAAGATCCTTTCTCTAGCATCCTTTTTCTTTGTTATATTTTTGAACAACATAAGTGGAATCTTCCCTCTATGCAATTGTTGTTCCATTGATGAAAACAAATCTGAATAAGTATCGAACAATTCTAGCTGCAACATGGAATAGTGAAATATTTGTGTAACGTATCTGACATATATGTAGACGTGAAAGTTAAGAACAAAACTGAATATGAAAAGTGGTACCATTGCCTTGTCGTTGTCTGACTCTCCATCCTTTATATGGAGAATGTGTTGCGACCCAAATTTTCTCGCCAATGTCACAGCAGCCCCAATCGTTCTGATTGGGTAAATATCAATGCTCTGTGCAAGTTGCCTTATAGTTGAGTCCAGGAGGAAGCGATATTCTAAACAAATAGAAGGATTTTTTTCCACAATCACAATCACCACGGTCATATACTATTTTGGGCAATACATTAAAATTTGTAATGGATATCCCATTACACGACAATATCTTTTCTGCATGTTTTTGGACAAGTTGTGGAGGAACAGTCATTGTGACTGTCATCATGGCGTCCTTGTTTGTCACATCAGCATGCATAATGGATCTAATTTTGTTTTCCTTGTCCAAGTAGGTTGTATAGACAATCATTATTTCCCTGTCGAACAATTGTCCAATTTGGCGGTTGTTCAAGCCCTCTATTGACAGTACTTTGGATGTCACAACTCTAGACCTGATGACATTTTTTGAACAGGAAAACTAAGGTGAATGGTAGTTTTCTACAAGTACACAAATAGTATTGATGAACTATGGAGCCATAGTTTCACAACCACAGCTCTTGGTCTAAGGAACATGCAACATGTTCAGTGTTTCGCTTGTACTTGTTGATAGTTCTTGTGAGCTAGAAACTATGTATTTCAAATGGAATCAACATATCTGCCATGCCATAGATGAATATATATCCCATGAATTTTTTTTAGTAAACATAGTAAGAGCATAACATATGCATCTTTAGCTTTGGCCTTGTCGGTCTACTGATGTCTGGGATGATTGATTTCTCATGGTCATCTCACTAGTCCAACTTTTTCTGATGAAAGCATGTGCAAATGAACATCAGAAGTAAACAAATATATGCATTGTATATTGTCCATCAGAAGGACCAAATAAGTGTAAAACTGTATGCATCTTAATTTTTTAACTGGAGAAATGTTTAACAGTAAATAGGGAGTGATCACAGGTCACCATGGCCAATTTGTATATCGTGGAGCCTCGGAAGCCAAGGGAGAAATATTCAACTTGCCAACCTGAAAGCCACAATCGACAAAGTGGGTAAATATGGAGTAAGGTAGAAGCAAGACCACATATGCCAATTTGTTAGTCCTCCAACTGGCGCACAAGGGAATTTTCAGAAACCAAACTAAGAAGATGGATTAGAAAATAAAAGGGATAATAGAAAATGGAAAAAGTAGAAACAGTGAGCACATAAAGGCCCATTACTGCGAATTCATCATTTTCAAGTCTAATATTATATACTCCATCCTGGTTTGTATATTTAAATTACTAACACACTTGGTATACTTTTTAGAAGATTGTACCACAAAACCCTCTGTTGTTGCACAAAAGAATTCATCCCCCTGTCCAAGCAACCTATTTTTTCCAAGGCAGGAACGCCGAAGATGTAATTGAGACGAAGGAAAGTTAGTATGAAAACAAACATCTAAAAGAAAAAGAAAAGGGTTTGTTTACCCTCCAAAGAGTCCTTCATCATGTCCAACGATTCTGTTTCTTTCAATTCAATGCAAACACAACTGACATAAACTAGCTTAGTATGCAGGAAGGAACGTATGTAACCAAGATAACTTACCATGTAGGAAGGCACACAACTAGTTTAACACATATATAGACCATAAATGAAATACAAAATAGTGCAATATGAAACAATAGTACAAGCATGCACCTTTCTATATCCTCTTCAGTCGATGCAGTCAAGAATCCCTCCTTTTCTCCAGCTACTCTATTTGTTTCAATATGGGAACACACAAAATTCAATGTACATCAATGGAAGTTGGTATTCACTAGAGAACAAGCAATATGTAGATACAACAAAACTGACTCAGTGAACAATTTACAAAGGCAGAAACATCAACCTTTTCTCTTGTCTATCCATGGGTGTAAATGTATAGCTTTTCTTTCCCAGACCAAAATATATTACAAGGCAGAAAATATCATGCAATTGCATGCCCGCTGCTAAACAATTTCTGGTTTTCCTTGGAAATTCATCCAGATATGCCCTTTAACCATGTTCTTTATCCTCTACATAGACTGTTGTTTCCACGTTACAGGTTCTCATTTTTCCCTGGAAAACTACCCAGACATGCTTCTAGACATGAAAAATATAATCTTGAAGAATCTTTGTTGCTCATATGATATCTCAAGAAGAACACAAATTGTATCATGCGCACACTAGTCTATGTAGAGGAGAAAGAACATGTCATGTCATATCCTCACATTTGACCATACATGGTCTATAAATGTAGGCTACATACATATGCTTTATCCCAACAAAAAAAAAACAGATATTGTAAATTCACATGTAATCCTCCAACAATTTTGTATGCAACTATTTTATTTCATGGCAGGACTCGAGCACTAGGAAAATATCACAGAAATACAGATAACACAAATGGAAAATAACACAACTGCAGATTGAATGGTGGGTATAGGGGATGAACACCGTAAAGCACCCCTAAAAAACAATAACAATCCAAAAAGAAAAAGAAAAAAGAAAGGCTCCAACCACTGTCGCGACACCCCAACCCTACAAGGCCGAATCAAAGAAAATAAACAAGCAAGGACCAAACCAGTGAGAAATCATGAAGAGGCCTAACTACACCCCCAGGGCCCCAAAGCGCAAACCCCAGGCAAACAAACATAACCAGCAACCCAGGAACCAATGAACCAACAAAAGCCACCGACCCAGTGAACAACATATGAATCTCCAACGATTACCAAACTATAGCTGAAGTAGAAAAGAAACCGAAAACATACAAGGAACATGCAACTACAAATAAGAAAACATTCTTACTTGCAATATGCAAACACTGAACAACAAACAAGGAATATAAAATGAAACTATGGCATTGAAACTTACTCTGAAATGATGAAATGCAGAAGCGCAGGTCAAGTCGTGAGCGAAACAACAAAAAACAACAACTGAGAAACCAATGAAGAAGAACCACTCACCGAACCAGTAAATAATGTATCTAGCTTCAACGATTACGAGGATGAAACATATAATGGAAAATCTCGACAAACCAACAAAGAATAAGCAATCACTGAACCAATCAACAATGTATGTAGATTGAATGGCAGAACAAGGATGAAACATGCAATGGCTATTGAACTGGCATGTACTCTGAGAACAGTATTTACATAAACATTTAAGAATCTCAAGCTATCTAAGGACCTTGTAGTATGCAAACATTTAAGATGTCAGGGGTGTTGAGAACGTCGCGTCACGTAAATATTTACGCTGTCAGGCCTATTGAGGCATCTCAGAATAAGTGTCAATAAATTTCAAGAAATATACAAAGCTTGGATATGAAAACATTTCAATATGCTTAGTACATATCAAAACTAACGGATATATTCAGGTAGCAGAAAATTCTAATACAAACATTCGAACTAATGGTAGCTTTAATCGACCTTCAAGTAAAATACATGAAAAATATATGATTAAAACATACTGTCTACTAGAAAAAGTTTGGATATGTTGCCATATACTGCATTGGGAATAGCGAAGCTGACAATAAGACCTCCAATCTCTTAGCCAATCAGATCAGTACATATATGTTACTTTTTAATATATAAAAATATATGCTTTTAATTCCATAGCTCCAACAATAGGTATTGTGCAAATATTTTCGGTCAAAGGACAAACTATTATGTAGTCAACGCTTTATCGATCGCTATAGTCCCTCTATGCCTATGGTAGGGACTAATAACTTGTTTAAATGGGGATGGGACTATGGTTTAATGCATTGGTCCTATAGTGTCCTCGGGCCTGCTGTCAAGTCAGTCGACGACCCTTCCACTTTTAAATGGAGATGGGACTATGGCTTAATGCATAGGGCCTCTAGTGTCCTCGGGCCTGTGGGTAGGTCAGTCGACGACCCTTCCCCTTTCCCATTGTTTTTAGTCATGTTGCTCCTTTTTTTAATGGATCCTTCAGGTGGCTTCCCTCCTAATATTTTTCTCACTCCACTCGATCTCAATTCCTAGCATGACTTAAGTGTGTTGACCAAATATGTGTTTATTGGATTCCCAGGTGGCATATTTTCGTGCGATTTTTAATGGAAGTTAAGTCGTTAGACTTCGGGGAAGATATCCTAGGAGAGGAGGCCATCTTCACCTCCTAACTTCAAATTTCTGATGTGCCATAACTATCATCCCCCTATACCGATGATATATGGATACCCATCAATCATCATAGATTGAAAGATAGAAAGTACAAGGGAGGCTCGAGATCCTCCCCCTTCATTTTTGGAACTAGAATTTTTTGAGGTACCTCCTTTTCTATCTCCCTATCTTTCTCCATCATTAGTTATTACGTGGCCCTCCCTTCCTCCAATTTCATTTTTCCTAGTGATCCCTCCTACTCATTCTTCCACGTTGTCTCAGTTGTTACCCCTTGTCAATCTTTTCTCTTCTAGAACCCGGGAAAATAAGTGTATACTCTCTTCACATAGGTGTATCAGAGTTCGACGTGTAAAGTATGCAATGGTTGTGGGGCAAGACGTAACATTGGAAGACATCCCCTCTCTACAGTAAAACCCTTGTAGGTAGATTTTGTGGCAAGATTGTTCCAACCCCTCTCCTGGTGGCTCAAGGAGTCATGGAATCTAGAGCTAGGTTATGCCCCATATTTATTCTTCTTAGAGGATGGATCTGTTTCAAATTCACTTCAAAGTCGATGCATAGAATTTTTTCCATAATAATTAGCATTGGGGTATTTCTCACCTCGTTCTATGGAAATGGGACGTAATATTTGACCCCCTTTGTGCTCATGTAACATACCCGAACCCTTGAGTACCTTCTAAAGGATGGGGTGTCAAACTTTTTTTATTTTTCCATCTATTCATCTCCTCAATTACACTTCATAAATTGGTTATGCTCATCTAAACTTTCCAATGACTTTCACCTCAAAACTAAGCTATGGATCGAAAGTTATGGTGCTTTAAAGCTTTTATATCTTTTCCATTATAATTCCATGTGGTGCCCATGTGAATCTACGTTACCTGTATGTATCTAACTTGGAACTTCCATGTCATGTCATGTCATCCCCATGAGGACATGGAAACTGAAATGGGCTTTGTCGTGTCACTTGCCATGATCCGGATTATTTTCGGCACGAAATGAGAGCGGAGATATAATAAAGAAATGCACAGAGATATTGCAAATATTCAATAATATAACAGAAATGTATCAGAGATGCAACCATAAACTCAGATATCTAGTAATACACGATTTCTATTAATGAAAGAAATGT
>SNQJ01S0035831.1:2243-12272 GCA_010110895.2 Picea sitchensis | reverse complement strand
AAAAGTCATGTGGGCCCCGTTTGGGTAAGTTGGTGCATCAACTTCCCGGGGTCGTAACTTTTGCATACGATCTCTGTTTTAGGCATATGATAGCTCGTTGGAAATATCTATCCGAGAACTACAACTTTTGGCTGGAGCAACATTGATCTACAATCGATGTTCCTCCCTGTTTTCCCAAAAAACGTCGTTTAAGGCCTCAAAATGGCCATGGAAGTTAAAAACTGCTAAAAATAGTAAATTACCAAAATTGTCGGAAACATGTTTTGGGCCAGTTGGAGAAGGTGGGTGGCCACCGATATCCACCTGGATCATGCCACCTCATCCACCCAACCCTCGGTTTATCAACTTCCACAATTGTGGCCCTTCTCGTATTACATTACCCTCAAAAGGTCTAGTTTGACATGAGTTGGCACCTAAGGTACAACATCCCATCATATGTCACTACTTGTTAATCCTGCATTGGTTATGTGATGTCGTTCAATGTAATGTTGGTTCACCAGACCATTAGCCCATCAAGATGGATGATTTAACCTCATTCCTCAATCATCGATTTGGTATTTGCTGACACACTACACGTATGGCCCTATCCCACACCACCGTTTTTCATTCCCTAGGATTGTGACATGTATTCATCAGGCACCAGATACTTGACCCTCTAGCTTCTCCTGACATAAAATCTCTTCAACAATGCAGGGTCTGATTGACCCTCCTTGACCATGATTGATAATGGAGATTCAACATCCTTAATTCCAATTGTTCCAGTTCGTTGTGCATGTTCAAAGGGATTAAGATGGAATGGGATCTACACTGACACGTGGATTCAATGTGGCATTCTCATGGCCTGACACATGATGTCTGAATCTGACTCATCCTAGAAAATGGAACTCATATCACTTGTCTCGTGGACTTCCATGTGAATAGACGTGAACATAGACATCATTGCCATGTTCAAATTTCACCCAATAGGGTATTGACCCATGTCTTTAATGACAGTGTGAAACGTGATCACTGAGGCACCAGGAAACGTGATTCACAATTTAACTAGGTAACAAGCCCCCCAATAGTCTGAGGATAATTGAGTTCCTTTGATCCTGAATCAATGGTGTAGATCCACCCACCTTTAGATCTGATGGCTAGCGTCTGACGATGTTACCCCAATGATAATATCCATCCATTGGTCCCACATATGATTCATCAATGAATCCTTAGTTAACACATGGCATTAGACATTGTGTGACATGTGGCACATGTACCACTTGACACATGGAACTCATTCTCCTTGCGAACCCTAGTCCAATTCTACCAAATCTGTGTGACACATGGCACCTCCTTACAATGGTAGATGGCCTTCCTTTATTGTGAGACATGGACCACTTTTTACAAGCCACATCATCATTGAGCATCGGATATTGAATCTTTCATCATGCAATATGAACCTCAAGATTATTATCCTAGGGATTACGAGAATAATAGCTAAGCTAATATCATTATTGTGGAATCACTAATTAAGTTTACCATGGGGTTATGCCCCCCTTCTCTTAACACGATATCTACTATTGAGAATCATTGTGAGGGGCTCTGATGACTACCATAGTTTTTTCTACCACCTCTGATGTTACTGGGATCTAGAGATTGGACGGTTGATATTATATCCCAAATTGATGAATCGATAAATGTTATCAATTTGGATCCCATGAACATGGCCCTATGGGGTCAACGCTAAATCGACAGTGGGAAATCATTGCAGTTTCCCTTATCAACATTCCTAATCATTCCAAGGTGCATTGTCTACCACATAGGTAGTCCTCATCATCCTAACATCACTTCCCCTTTTTACACTTCGATGATATGGAACCACGAAAATCTATGGATGAGACTACATCCCAACGAATCTCTTATTGATGACCAATATTACCCCTAGGGTCCTCCCATCGGAATGAATCTAATCTAAATACCTGGAATATTCCAACCTCAAACTTCGATGACTCCTTCTACGATTAATGGTTGATATTACTCAAAACTATTCTCTGATCGATGGTTAGAATTACCTCTCGGGGTATTCCCATCGGAGTAGAATTACTACAACTACTTTGAGCATTAGACTCTAACGCCACTTTCTAATATGATTCCAATGGTCCATATATTCTCTAATCTGCACTCTGATGGATCCTATGACTGACATCAGTTTGGTTCCCTAACAAGTCCTCATATAGGAGGACCCCGATCAATGGCCAAGATCTCTTGATTCTCCTTTAATGAATCCAATGGTCCACATTAACCCAAATTCTTAGAAATCCTTGGAGTGAATAGGAATCCAATCAATGACCACAATTGATTCATTGGGTCAAGATCAATGGTTACCATTCATCCGAGGCAATATTCAAGTTTTTCTTAGGTTAAATAGTCTAATGTTTCAATTAGTTGGTCAAGGTTTTCTCTAAGAGTTTATTATCATTTACCAGACGTTCCTCAGTCTATAAAAATGTTTCTAATTGGCTAAGCATCATATTCATCATTGTCCACACATGATATATTTTTTCCTGCGCACTATCCATTCTAAACATGGCCTTTTGAGCCTTATTTGGTAACAATCATGCTAATTACAACTATCTTATCAATACATAGATATAAACTTGTTTACGATTTAGTCAAATAGAATGTCGACCTACTAACAACTTCACCTCTACACTTTATATTCATCCCGTGCAGGTCCAAAATATGAACCTGTGGCTCTATTACAGGCAGATCAGTATCAATATATACATATATAAATATTTTATATACAAGAGTGATATAACAACATCAGCACACATTAATTACAAATTTTTCATTGAACCACTGATTAAACAGTCCTAGGAATTCCTGGAAACATATATATTTGAAAATCCATTACTCATGACTGAGGATTATAATTACCAATTCGTGTACAAATTTAGTATCAAATGCTCAATGATAATTCCAATAGTAAATACTCACGACAAGAAATATATAAATATAGTCCCTGTACAAGTTTAACAACAACATACTAAACAATAATAACATAGTAGTATTCATTAACAGGAATACATAGTTATTTATACAAGAATTCATAAAGTTATATGGTGAACCATTTATCTAGTATAAATAGCCATGAATTTCATGCAAAGCTCTCACTCTCCTCCTAACCATAGACTTTGTAGCCTACAAACTGACAGAAGGCCATCCTCGAGTTGGGCTTAAAATCCACTTGGGTAAAAAGGGATTACTATCCTAGAACAATCTTCTAAAAAAAGATAATTCTCATATTTAAGTGCCAACGCCAACCAACTACAGTCCCTAATTATCCATGTGCTTGTCCCACCCAGGAAGTGTTCCCCATCAGATGTCCCACTTCCTTTCCAAGCTTCAACAAAAAGTTAGAAAATAATTATTTGAACCATATAGATGCAATTGGCAGTATGGGAATTCAATTCCTAGTGATTCTCTCACTTGTAGATATGCTTATAGGCCTAACAATGGGATTCTTCGACAACATATTGTCATGAAAACCCCCCTTTTCAGTTCCAATTCACCAGAAGATGCTTCCCATCTTTTTCCCCTACGGTTATGGTGATGGAAGCAAGTAAAGATGGTACTAGAGGAGATAATTCTCTTCCACGATGGTGAGAAAATGAAATTTTTTCGATTGGTAACTACACTCTATTCTCCCATTATATTTTCATGTGCATAAAATGACACTCGTCACATTATGATCTCCCTTTGCGCCCACTTCACGATTCATTCTTCTTCCATAAGAACTTATGATAGCATAATGCATATGCACCCCTGAGTTAAATTTTAGAAATTACTATTAAAAATATTCTCTCGGCCTAAACCCCTTAGTCTTATCCCCTTAAACTAAGACTCTTAGCCCCTTTTTCCCATTCTGTAGTGGATTTTATCCCCCTTATGATTTTTTTGGGATGGTATGCAATAGTGGTGTAATTTTATTGGTATTCAATTATGATTACATAATATAGAGGAGAGTCCTACAATCCTTTTAGTATATGTCTCACCATCCTACTTAGTACACATGAACTCTGGCTTCAAAGTAACACAGTTCACCAACCTATATTCTCACTTACAACTAGGGTCAACCTAGGTATTGCATTCCTCTCCCCCTTATTTATGCATTTTTCTCAATGCATCAATACAATGTTATTTCCAACATTATTCAAAAAATTCCATGCCTTGGCCATTGAATCTTGTTATCCTTCTGGTCATATCTTCATACTTCAACCATAAATTGTTTCCCTTCTTTGAGAGATTTGTTTTAGTAAGAATTAATCTCATTGTGACATTTTTATGCTGCTCCTTTCTTGTTTCACTCACCCTTTTAGGATCAGGTATCCTTTCACTAATATACAGTCCTTCAGTGATCCATATTTCAAAGGCTTTGACACACAACGATATCAACATCTTATCAGCAAAACATTACTAAGGTTTTGCAATCGCAGGGCTCTAATATTCCCATTTGTAGCTTCTCTTCTCACACATTCTAGTTGTAATAAATATTATCTCATCTACAGTATATACATAAATTCATCAAGAGTTAATATTATAAAATTTTATTGAGAAATTCTAAACTATTTCCTAAGGAAAAATCAACATTTCACAAAAATATGAATTTTCATCTCATATTTGCTTGGTTGTTTCTACATCATATTAGTCTTCATTATAGCTTCCAACATTGCCATATTTTGAGTTGCTTCCTTGCATTAATGCTATCTTCCCTTCAACCAAAAACATGGTCATTATATCATGCATAACATATTGTTATTAAATTCTTTATTCAAACTGTCAAAGTTCTTTTACAATTGTCCACATCCAACAATTCAATCATAGCTAACAAACTAATAGTTACACAAGCTTATCATTTTATGCATATATGCTATCAGCAATAAAAAATTTCCTTATCATAACTATTTTACTATTTTTTTCCTTTAACTTAAAAATTCCTTGTAGTCCATCCTTATGTTACTCCTTCAAGCTACATCCCTCTTGATGTATTACATAACAACTTATGATTGTTTACAATATCAAGACTTGTTTAGGATCTCACTTCTCCACTACTAGCATGATCATCTGTATAAAAGATATTGTATGCAAGCATTTCTAAAATTCATTCCATAAAGTTTTCAAGCATACACACTCTATGTTAGCATACATGAGTGAAGAATTACTACAATATGCATGAATGCAATTCTACATGCATATATTTCCAAGGAAATCCTAGATTCCACTTAGAAATACTTGTTCCAACTCATGCATCCTACCATGATAATTAGATGGCTTGGTCAATGGCCAAGCACATAATCCATACACTTCTCATTTCTTGTTCAACCATTTGTATACCTTCCATTTCGACCCAATCAATATATCAAGAATAAAATTATGTAGTGTTCTGCAATGTTAGAAACAAAGCTACAGTCCAACCATTAATTACAAGTAGGAAGTTCATTGGAAAATTGTGTGGCACCATAGCTTAACTAACCATTTCATGGTCTCATACATGACTAGTTTTGTTGGTATTCATTCTTATAATATGGTCATACCCCCTTCATTAATTTGATTACCATCCCATAACCAACAAGTTCATGGCTTCTTACTGTGTCATATAAATGCACTGAAAACCTAAAATCTTTTGTTGTTAATAGATTCCCTTGGTCTTACCATACTACATGGTATATAATACATCAATGCATTCCAAATCACACCACAATGTCATTTTATAAATAGACCCTGGATGATGGAAATTTAACCTAAATCCCTTCAGTAACTATGCAATGTAAATTCCTAAGGAATTCATACTTGCATTTCTATCATTAAATGAATTTTAAATCTACGTGATTATTTGGTAACAATAGGAGTTTCCAAGCTTCCTTATATAGCCTTTTAAATCAACACATTGGCTCCATGTTGCCTCCTTCATATATATGTATCAACTTCATATGTAGCACTCACATCCATGGATTATCTCTTTCTTTATTGGCATAACATCAATCATTATAACTTTCATATTCATACATGTTTATAAGATTAGACTAATCCTTATCTATAACATGTTATATAGTTTAATAAATATACATTCACTAATTCATATTATTGCATAAACATTTCAATTTTTAGCTTCCCGTGCTATGTATGGCTATACAACATGCCATATATTAATTGTTGTTACAACAATTTCAACAACTTACATCATCATTCACAACACTCTTTGTTGTTATTGGTTGTTCTTAGTTCTTACTATATTCATTGCATAGGATTATTTATTCTGTGAGCACTTTTATGGCCAATCCATTCTTGGCTACTTTTACATTTTCAGCCATATATTATGTTGTTACTTAATATTCAACATTCATCTATTACTTGGATCCTTCTGACCCAACACATTATATGAACAAATTACATATCCATCCATGCTCTCTTTCTCACCTTGGGTATTTAGCGACCATTTAATTTATTGAACCCATTAAATATCAACTTGATTGGCATAGTTGAAATTATTCTTGCACATGTGACTTCTTCTTCTTTAGGATTTGTAGAAATCAATTTTAGAGTAATCAACATTACTCTCACCAAATATCATGAACTGTAGTGGTGCTTCTAGCCTCTTGGAGGAACACCAACAAATTCCTTCCGCTTGAGATGGTTCTCTCATGTACCATCCCTCTTTCTTACTAGGTTAAATCTAGAACCACTTTATTCTCCAGGATCTCTTATTGATTTTCCTTCAGGAAATCATCTTGATGGTTGGATCCTTTTAACTGGTTATCCCACCCTACTTCGGAAATGTATTCAACACTTTTGAACTACAATCAACATTCACCATAGCATCAATAATCCCTTCATTGATACCACGGTTATTAAGTATTGTCATAAACTCCAAACCACATGGTATCCACTTAGTGGTACCCTTTTCCTATTTTATCTAATTACTATTGGACTTATTCCCTTCTTTAATTTACTTGGATTTATGTATTTGCTTTCCTTAGAAGTATGGTTGTATACTTCTATATCCACTTTGTGCATGGGGCATTGCTTTTGGACCATCTACTAACATTATTTAGATTTCCTGCACCTTCAATACTTCACCTTGTTGATTTTTCAATAAGCTAGGTTAAGCATGTAGTTCATTTCAAATTGCATTTGTCTTAACCATAAACAAGAATTCTGCAGCAACCAAGATCACAAGAAGAAAAACCATGCACAAGACCATAGGAAGTATTGTAGGAGACCCTTCTCAACAAGGGAAGAAAACCCAGTCAAATCATTTTCTATATTCTTCAAGAGAAATACCTTCACCACCAATAATACTTAGCACATGAGGTTTCTCAAACCCTAGAAGACTAGAACCCAAAAGAGGGGCACACTTTTCCCAAGAGGATGTACTTGCTAAAATTTCCAAGCTTGTGTGAAGGATATGATTCCACAATGGGGAATCTTCCTTTACTTATACTAGACTTGTCCTATCAACAAAAGTGTCTATTGGCACAACATGGATGACCTCTCTAAGTCACATTATAATTAATATTAACCAGATTAATTATATTTTACATTTATTACTAATCACATTAAGGTGGGGTCGACCTGTACCCTTTACATTACAATTAGGGTTATAGGTAGGTGCGACTCTTGAACAATATAGCAAGGGATATGATACACCTACTAGTACTCATCCAGTAGGGGCACATCCATAGGGATGTACATATCTTTGGCTCACTGCATTACAAAGAAGAACTAGATATTCACACATTCACATGTGCTCATCCATAAGCATGTCCACTCAATAGATCTTCTTTTCCACTGCATCACATAGGAGAGTCATATGGAGTTTCTCGTCAATTCTGTTTCTTAGAGGAGGCCAATACATCATCTTAATTTTTGTTCTCATGACGATGCACCCAACAATTTCGGGTTTCACACATTCACCTTGTGCTCAACCATAGGCATGTCTAACTCAACAGATCTCCTTTCCCATAGGATAATCATCTGGAGTTCTTCTCAACTCTCTGAATGGAGGAGGTCATCTCAACGTTCCATCTCTGTCTCAAATAGGAACCACGTACCCTTCTTAGGGGATTTCTCTCAGGTTTGTAAGCTGGAGAAAGTCTCACATAGCTACAATGATCCACATCTCACATCTTTGTAAGCTGGAGGATGTCTCACATAGCAACAATCATCAACACTCCCTCTCAACTAGGGATGTATTTTCCACCAGGCCAAGTCTCTCATGAAAATACTCGAACTTGGTCTGGGAAAGTGGTTTGGTGAAGATATCTGCAATCTATTCATGAATAGAAAGATATTGCACATGAATTGTCTTCCTCTACACCATGTCTTTGATATAGCGATACTTGATTTCAATGTGTTTTGATCTGTTATGAAACATTGTGTTCTCAGAGAGCTTTACACAACTCTTGTTATCATAATGAATAGTAGTAGGATCCATCTCATGATCAAATAAGTCAGTCAGAAGTTTGTGTAGCCATATTTCTTCATGAATTTCCACACTCAGTGCTATGTACTTTGCCTCTGTGGTGCTTAAAGCCACAAAGCTTTGTTTTCCGCTACACCAGGAAACCATGGCCGACCCTAAGGTGAAGCAACAACTAGAGGTGATATTTCTATCTACTTCGTTGCCTGCCCAATTTGCATCAGCATATACTTGCAGGCTCAAGTCCACATTGGATGCATATATCAGGCCATAACAAATTGTGCCTTGTAAGTATCTCAATACATGTTTTGCAGCTATCCAGTGTGTATGTTTTGGTTGACTAATAAATTGGATAAGCACAGTTACTGCATAGAAAATGTTTGGTCTAGTGTTAACTAGATACATCATAGATCCAATCAATTATCAATATAAGTCTTGATCTACATCTCTTGGATTAGTATCACTCATTTTATTTAAATCCATTACAATTGGAGTAAGCATGGATTTTCATTTTGTCATGCTGAACTTTTCTAGTATCTCCATAGTATATTTTCCTTGACTTAGGAAAATCTCATCTGTTCTTTGCCATACTTCTAGTCACAATAAATAATGCATCAAGCCCAAATCCTTCATTTCAAATTTAGCATTCAATGCTTGTTTGGATTCAACAATGTGTCTCTCTGAACCAGTTAGGAAAAGATCATCCACATAAAAGACCGGAATCAGACACTCATTGCCATAAATCTGATAATACAAGTTTGGATCAGCGGTACATTTTTTGAAGCCAAAACTCATCATAAATCCATCCATTTTCTTGTACCAAGCATGTGGTTCTTTCTTTAGACCATATAGGTATTTCTTTAACCTGCATACATGAGATTTTTCATTTTGTACAATGAAACCTTATGTATGCTCAATATAAACTTCTTCCTCAATATCACCTTTGAGAGAAGCTGTCTTTACATCCATTTGATGTAGATTCCAACCCATGGAAGCAGCTAGCACAATGATAGATCAGATGAAACTATATCTGGATACTGGTGCAAAAGTCTCGTCATAGTCAACTCCCTCTATTTGTGAAAACCCTCTGGCCATAAATCTTGCTTTGTATTTTTCGATGCTTCCATCAGCAGCATGCTTGATTTTGTAAATCCATTTGGAAGTCACTACAGACTTTTCCTCTAGTCTTGAAACAACATCCCATACACCATTTTTTAATATAGATTGATATTCTTCATTCATGACATCTTTCCATACTTGTTCACCTGAAGCTTCTCCATGACAAGTTGGCTATGAATCAATAACGTGTGTCATGACTAAAAGGTAGTTTGAGAATCTCTTTGGTCTCTTACTTTCTCTGGTTGCTCCTTGTTGGGATTTATGCCCTTCTTCTTTGTTAGGGTCCTAGTCCGCACATAGGTAGATCAATATATTTAGATGTAATAAAGGTCAACATTAATAAGGCCTTTCAATAAAATAGAATAACGCGGATGTAATAAGACCTCATATAATCTTCCACTTCTAGAAGGATCTTCCTCTAGATGCTTCTCTTGATAGACATATTTAGTATA